>MUZC01002718.1:172981-195857 GCA_002072015.1 Radix auricularia
TCACACTGAGAGAATCACCCAGAGAATCACCCAGCGAGTCACACCCGGCACCTAGGTAGAATAGGGCATAGGCAGTAGAAGCACTGTATACTTTTTTTTACCTGCTAGCTAAATTACTGTGTCAACATATAGATAGATCAATAAATAAACAAGTATAGAAACTATAGTCTTCACGACCTGCATTTCTTTTTACCTGTGTGTTAAGCAAAACCAACCTTAGCCCACCACTCGGCTACACATATAGAGTTGAATAAATAAATTGCTAATTTTATATTCTAACATTACTCCATCGTCACCAACATTAACTCACTACTAAATACGGCCGGCTAATTCTAAGTTAAATGCGTACTTTAAAAAGGTGATCACAGCAATGTTAGAAGCGAAAGAATATTGACCGTTCATTATTATGTGCTTTAACTGAATACCTGTTAGTATCATTAAAAAGATAATAGAAATCCTTTCATTGAGGGACATGAGAGTTTGCCTCGGGTCCAAAAACTATTGGAGGGCGAAAAATTGCTTGCTAACAAAGAATTTAAATACCTTGACGCCCGTTATTATTATCTCGAAGAATGGACTGGAACTGGAACTACAAGTTAAGACCGAATCATGCTCACCTTGCTCAGGGCGCTAGCAACCCACGCTGCATGTGTCACTGTTGAGTGGAAGGCCATGGATCGTTTAAATTGGAAGAATCTAATTGAACTGGCCGGTGGCAGTGGCGTTGCTAGGGGGGTGCGGAGGGGGCGGGCCGCCCCGGGTGACACCATCAGGGGGGTGACACCAGACCATAAAATTATATATATTCCCGTTATTTGGCACTGGAAAACACGGAGGAGTTCTATGGATTAAATCATGAGGGGGTGACACCATGAGCTACCGCCCCGGGAACACCATGAGCTACCGCCCCGGGTGACACCAATCCTAGTGACGCCTCTGGCCGGCGGCCCTTCCTGGGCTGTAAAGCCACTACGATGATCTTATCGTATCTGTTACAGACGCTCCTTCTATACAGAAGATGATACGCTATTTGTCTTAAAATATAATAGTCTTACATTTGGCACTTCACATTTTTCTTCAATGCTTGGGTCTCCCCTAAACGGTAGGCTATCTGACTATATTGCAGGGTCGGATTTAGACTTGATGGGTTCCTAAGCTCATGTTTGAGAGATGGGGGCCCTTTGAAGTTCAGATTCTATGTCAGTGCCAAATATGATTTTTTTTTTAAATTCTGGGGGCCCCATGAAGACGGGGGCTCTAAGCTATAGCTTGTGTTATAGCAAATAGGTAAATCCAGCACTGCTATATGAGGATCATTCCTAACATCAGCTCCTCCTATTTCTTTCCTTCTAATACACATGCATCAATTTTTTTCCACGCTTATTTATCAGGAGGCAACTAAGTTATCTTGTGGATTTTCTAATGCTGAAAACTACAATGTTCATTGGCTGTGCCAAAGTCTACCAGAATTTCCACTTTTCATTTCTCTAAAAATGTCGCCCCATAGGTTCATCATATAACTTTTCTATCTTTCCCAATCTAAGCATTTAGATATCCTTTTTCATGGTGGTTAAGCTTACGTTTATATTTGGTATTGACTATTAAAAAGCTACTTGCATTTTCTAAGTCATTTTGACAAAGTTCAGTAACCTAATTAATTATGTATTTTTTCATTTCTATCCTGTACTTTGCTCAAACTCAAATCATAAATAAACAAATCACACTTTTAAGTTCGCAAAATAATACATTGAGGAAAATTGACATTATAATGAAAGAAAAGAAATGTTAAAACAATTATTTAATTAATGTTTAACAATCGGCGAGCTGTCTGCAAATGAGGAATAGTTCCCCTTGCTTACAAACAAGTTGAACTACACGTTGGCGCTCCCTTGCAGTTGTCTGTTTTGCATGAACTTAATACCATTCCTTGTTCAACAAATCAATATAATTCACGCTACGTTCAAGTCAACAGTGGCGTAGCTATGAATTTGTCGGGGTTTGGGGGCCCGGGGCTTAACCTCTGTTGGGGGCCCCACATACATAGCGGTAAAGTAATATTTAATGTAAAAAAAATCGGACAATTATTTGGGGTTCCCCCTCAAGCGGGGACCGGGGGAGGGGGATTTTCGAATTTTGTCCCCCTTCCTACCCCCCATAGCCACGCCACTGCCAGTTGATCGTTTATTGAATGCCATTTTCAGAAAATAACAGTTATTTAAAAATTATTTGCTTCCTCAGAAGGATTTCGGAGGTCGATTATGATAGATTGCTGTTGCCCAGGAACGAAAATGCAGAAGACAAAACATAGGTGATGATTTCGGGAAATTTGAGGGGGGGGTGGGTTGAGAAGGTAGAAGGAACATTGATATTGATTTTTTAAGGTTAAGAAATAATACATAAAGTAAGGGTTTAGTGGGAAATTGAAGGAGAGGATCCTTACACCAAAATAAGTATCATGTATGAAATATACGTTATAGTAGACTTAACATGGCGTCGGGGGTGTGTGTGTGGTCGTCTGGCGTCAAAATTGTTCTATAATGTTCGGTAGCGGGAAATAATGATATCTGGTCGCATATAATTATGACTGGTTGATGGTGCACTACAAGACATCAAATAAAAACAACACGTAAAAACAAAGTTATTGACTATTAATCCCTTATATACGAGACATAATTAAAAGTATTGATTATATTCAAACTAATATGCACCGCGCGACTAATATTTATAGACTGAACATGACTGAACCATCCCTGCTGTAAAACGGGGGCGGGTGGGGGTGGAGGTGTGGTCACCGATGGTTGGACTGAACTCCAGCAAACACGTGAATGCCAACAACAGACGGCTACCATACAGTTATATAGAGATAAACTAAAAGTGCATTAATTTAATAACGGTACATTCGATCGATTTGAATTTTTGATTCAATGTATTGTTAGGTGACTCAAAGTCTATGTGCAAAATTTCAGCTCCATAGCATCACGGACAGTTTGGTCATTTTTTAAATTTTGTTTTTGCACCGGACCAAGAGAGAGAGAGAGAGAGAGACGGCGGTGAAGCTAATATAAGGGATTTAATAATATTAACGCATCATTCTTAACGGATAATCGCATGTATGTCAATTCTCTTGATGGTACAAATGAATCGCTGTTATAATGTGTTCATTTGGCGCACAAAACAGAAATCACAATGGTTTTTAATTAATTTCGAATCTTAAAATATTTTAATTGAATTTGAATGGGGCAGTCCATAAATGACGTCACGCGATTTGGGCTGACTTTTAACCCCCTCATCCCTCGTCACATTCGTCACAAAAACTTTAAATTAGACCCTCCCATATGACGTGACAAAGTGGTATTTTCATTTTAAAAATGAGCATGTTTCAAATCACTTTACTGTTATTTTAGTACGAATTTACTGTAAGGCTGCTCTCTAATATCGCAACACGTTTGAATCCAATTAAAACAGTGGTTCCCAAACGTTTTTGACCCATGGGCTCATTTTTCTAGTCAAAAATTGCCCATGGACACCCAAGTGAGATAAAAATGCATAAATGCATTGTACGAAAAATAAAAATAAAAACTCAACATTTTGATGAAGAAGTACATCTATTTATGAAAGAATAACATTAAATTCAAATTTTAATCAATTAATGACCCCCTGAAGGTTATTAGAATTTATGAATGTATGTATGTCCGACTCAATATTTGTAAGTAGCAACCACAAATCCACACGAGCTCTAATTTCTTGTCGGTTTTGTGAGTGTGTGTGAGTGAGAGTGAGTGTATCATTTTAGATGATAGGGTACTATTTAGTTACATATAATTTCCCGACACATTGAACATTACCCAACTTTGCAACCCTCGTTGATTCACGTAAAAAATTATTGTATTTTTTTATTTTTTTTACCTACCCGCATTTCTTACGCATTAAATTTGAACTTTCAATAAACCAACTAGATCTTTTTTTTTTTTTTTTTGTAATGGCCGTGGTAATTACATTAGTTCTACTTTCTTTTCTAGGTAAAACAACATTGTATTCCGAATTCCGTGACTGACAAAACATAAGATTTCTTATTAAATTAGTAGAAAACGCATTCATATACTATTATATTAATTGTTATTTATTTAAATTTTCATAATGATAAAAATGGATCACAATTTTATTATTTTAAAATAAACCTTGCGCGGACCCCCTGACATTGTTCGGGGACCCCCAAATCAATTTTAATTTTCAACGGACCCCCTGAACGTCACCAGGAACCCCTGGGCGTCCGTATGCACCACTTTGGAAACCACTGATATAAAACGTCAGAAAATAAATAGTAAGAAATCGAAAATGTACGTGCAACTTCAATTTAAAGTGCCGTGTTTTGACGTGACGTCACAATTCTTAAATTGCCCCCGTAACCTTTGTCACAAATCTGGGGACCCTCTAGGTGCGTGACGTCATTAATGGGCGGCTCCATGTATGTCTATTCAAACAAATATAGCTGCCTTTTATTATTTGCATCTGTAATTTAACTTAAATCTTTTGAGCGTTAATACGTTTTTCCTATTTCAACCCATGCGGATCATCACCCCAGTTCGTCGATCACCAATTGTTCCTTATTAGGCATCGTGCTACCCATTTAAGTGTGGTATGTTTCAGATACGTATTAAAACTTAATATACCAGATGAATGGCCCCAGAATGACCCCGGTAGTCTCTGTAGTGACAATACAACCCGAGTACATGTGGGCGTGGCGTTCCTATGAACACGATCTGTGTTACTTAGTATTCAGCAGCTTTTTTAGGGGTAGGAATACAGTTACTTATATTTTGGAGGGGAAAATATTGTTCGAACAGTGTTAACACATTAGAAGCCTCTTAAAAATTCCCAATTTTTGGAGGGTGAATTAAACTTATGACAACTTGTTTCTTTAAATTATGCATTCGTAATAATAAATTGAGTGGCGAATTTCCCCGTGACCACGGAACTTGCTTCGACCTAATTGACCTTCATGTTCGAGCCAATCAAATCTTTATTCCGATGCACGTGATCAGATCCTGCTTTGTAGGTTGCAGACCTCGTTTTCGTTCTTTACATTCTCTGCCACCATTACAACGTGGTGTAAGGCTCAACTTGGCTCTGAAGCCGGTTAATCTCTATTTATTGTTGAAGTTTCTGAACATTTAAAGGTAATTATTATTAAAGTTAGTCAATTAGCAGAGATATTCACCTAACACCAGTGAATATTGTTGTACCGTTTTCTGGTAAACATTTTTTTCGTCCTCTGTCTTTTCTACGACTAGATGAGGATGATTCTTGTAAATGACGGAAGTGCTCAAGATCATATCGGTCAAACAGGAATTGTTATATTTTATATTTGTGTAATTTAAATTCACCTAAAATATAAAGGTAAAAGATGCATTAGTCACTTTTATATCTAAAACAAGAATCAGTTCCAATGTAATATACCAAGCCATTAATTTTAAAGAAACCCATTTTAAAATGTCTTTGACTTTTGAGTAGTTTGAGCTAGGGCAACTTTGGGCTTGGGCTGGTAGTGGTTGTGCCAATTTTTTTTAAAAATCAAATTTCATTTTTTTTAGTGTGCATACATAAACATGTGTTACTTGTAATTATGTTTTCTTTTGACGTGAAATTCTTTTCTGGTGGGTGGGACACAGCTTGAAGTCACCCTACCACTACAATAACTTGGTCTACCTAGTTTATTTTGGAAGGGAAAATAGACATCACCCCCCACCCCCCTTTCCCTTGATATTTACTTAGTAAAATTTGGGATTTAGTCAAATCTTCAAAAAATTAAATTCTTGAAAATAAATGATTTAACCTTTTCAAGAAACTTAAGAAAAAATGACATACCTTAGTTAGTATAAGTATAACTTGTACAACCAAAGTTTTTGTTTGTTCTGACCTCTGTCAATGACAACATTGACTTAAGTTTTATATCCTTTGATCTGTTCAAAATATTTTTGCTGATGCACATGAAAAGTTAGTGGGTTTTTAGAATTGATTTAATAGATATTTTCATATTAAGGGATTATTACATTTAAGAGTTCAGATAGCACTCACTTTAGACTAAAGTCATACACAAATGTTTTTTTAATATTAATTATTGCCCCTAGTTCTCATACATTTAAGGATACTGAATGAAACTAAATTAAATCATAGTATTTATTTAGAGGTCACCTTAGACTTAGACTTGTAAATTCAAGGGTAAATAGGTTAAATAGTTGTAGATCAGACTTTGAAAGGATGATCCTCTTGGCACCAGCTGTTAAAAATTGCTTATGCATTAGCCTTGGCCATCATATGTGTGGATTTGGAGGAGCCCATTTAAATATTTTCTACTCCTTGTGAATGTCCACATTTTAAAAAAAAATTAATGCTGAGGAAGTAGATGATGGCAATAAGTAGAGGTGACAAAAATACTTGTTTGCTTCCATGTTTCCTAAATTTTTGAAAATATTAAGTGATGATTTTAAAATGTTAGTATTTGAGGACAGTTTAAATGTATTTTTTTACTTAAGCTTTAAGAACTGACAAGAGAATAAGGTTATTGGTTAGCCTGTTAACCGGTCCTCAGATCAGGACCGGGTAACTGCAAATTCAATAAGCCCATGCCCATATAATAACTCTTAATGTGTCATAAGGTTTTCGGAAAACTTCCGCCTCAGTACAGTAAGAATTTCCCGAATTGCGATCAACCGGTTATAAAATTTAAAAAATTGCGTAAAATCCATTTTTATTAATATGGTCATACTGACATCATCTTTTAGAATAAGAATGGTTATTTTATGTATCCGAAAGACCGTTCTGAGTTTAAAACTATTTTTACCTGTAGTGTAGTACTATTATTTTAGTAAAAAAAGTATAGCAGCAAAATCGCATCTTCGAAAAAAAAAAGTAAAAACTTCCAAAAACACAGCGAATCGAGCGATAACACTAGCGAGGTAAACAGCCGCCATTGCCGGAAGGCGAAAACATTGTTCATCCCGCACTGAATAGTTATTTTCTGTAATTCGTTTCTAAAGTTCTATCGAGTCGCGCATTACCGCTCTTTGGTACAAAACGGTAAACCACGGATTACCGCGCTTTGGTACATTTAAGAGATAAGCTTATTACCTGGACTTTGTTTTTGTTTTGTTATGACTTATAACGCGCGCGACAAAGACTTCAAAGCGCTTTCTCCATATTTCGGGATATAAATAATATGCACGTCATCACTATTAATTTATTCACCTTATACAAAGGACCAAGGATGTTTTTAAATTTTGATTGGCTTAGTTATCTAGGCACCGTACGAGAGCAAGGCGCTAGCTCTGTGCGCGTTTAATGTGAACAACAGCAAAGGTCGCCGACTGTTACTAATTATAATACTTGACAATCAGTTACGCGAAAAGACTTTTTTAAGGGAAAAAAGGTAATTTGACAAAACTTATTGTAAATAAAAAAGAAAATGATTATAAACAATTTCCACTACAAACACTAAATTCAGTACTTTTTAAAAAAAATAAAGATTGCAATGATAGTAGTCAATGTGCTCACAAAATATACAATTGATGTACTTATAGTCTGTTTCTTATAAATTAAAGACAAAGAAAGCTATTAAAGCATACGACCCCGTGACCTATCAGTATTCACTAGTCATCAGTTTAGTCTGTTAACCGCTCGTCCTTATATCCCTAATGTTTTGAGAACTAACAAGAGAATGTTGTCGCCTCGCGTCGTCTGATGGCATCAAAGCCCGCTTCCCCCCGCTTGCGTTCAGCTCTTTCCGCATTGCCCTCAATTCATAGCATTTTTTTTTAATCAAAAAAATAAACTAAACAGTGATGGTTAATTGTCTTTTTTATATTTTATTTTGAGGACTCGTAGTTCACCGGTCTAAATAAGAGGACAGGTTCAATCGTTCGTTAAAGTTAGCAAGGTATTTTTCATTACTTTCAAAAACCAACGCCTCGCCCCGTCCGTTTTGACGTCATGTTTACCTCTCGTGTGTGATGCCGGTCAACTCGCGTATTAAAATTAATAATATAATAAAATTATAAAGCTACGGAGTAAACAATGATAATAAAATGGAATTTATTTTTTAAAAAAAACATTATTTTTCAATCGTTAACTCGCCAGAATAATTGAATTTTGCGATTCACACGTTCACCCTTCCCGTTTTTTTCTGTTCAAATAGGGTTTGAGCTACACTCGCCGTACTGTTAATGTGGTAAACAAATGCCTTTGATAGGCAGGAAAACTGTCACTAAAAGACCGAACTCGAATTTGTGGGCCGATTAATCGCCCGGTATCTTTGCTACGTCTTTCAAATACCTCTCGTAATATAGGTACATGTACTTCACTAAGCGGCGTGCGCCAATACGTTTTTTGAATGCCTGAAATGGACTATAAACCGGTGATCAGAAAATGCGGATAGGTCACGGGGTCATACGCTTTTATAGCTTTCTTTGTTTTTATAAGAAACAAACTATAATAAATATAAATAGAAACAGCCTCGGCCTTGACCGTTGTTGACATCAAACACGCACTGTTAGTAACTAGTACTATTAGTTGTGTACTTCAGTGAAGCAAGGCTATAACGCGTCATGTACGCACGCTTACAGCTTGGAGACTGAAGGTTTGATTAGTTTGAATGCCAACCTAGGCTACTTGTCAGCTGGATCGTGGTATCGCTTTTACTCACCGTGACAAAGCGAGAGGGAGAGGCGCGTTACGACTTGTGTTGTTTTTTTTTCACTACGTAACCGCTAGTGTTTTTTTTGTTTCCTTTTCGGTTACACGGTCTTGAATAAAGATGACCGATCGTGATCTGAGGACCGGTTAACCGTTAACAAGCTTAGCAATGATAGTAGTCCATGTGCTTACAAAGTATACAATGTAATTATAGTCTGTTTCTTATAAGACAAGGAAAGCTATAAAAGCATATGACGTATCGGCATTCTCTGGTTACTCGTTTATAGTAAGGTTAAAACCGTTCGTTTTTGAGGACCGGTTAACCGCTCTTCTTTATATCCCTAATGTTTTGCAAACTAACAAGAGAGCATTTTTTAAAATCCAAAAATTAACTAAACAGTGATGGTTAATTGTCTTTTTTATATTTTATTTTGAGGACTCGTAGTTCATCGGTCTAAATAAGAGGACCGGTTCAATCGTTCGTTAAAGTTTGCGAGGTATATTTGATTCGTTTAAAAAACCAACGCCTGGCCTCATGTTTACCTCTCTTGTGTGTGATGCCGGTCAACTCGCTTATTAAAATTAATAATAATAAAATTATAAAGCTACGGAGTAAACAATGATGATAAAATGGAATTTATTTAAAAAACCATATTATTTTTCAATCGTCAACTCGCCAGAATAATTGAATTTTGCGTGGCACACGTTCCCCCTCCCCGTTTTTTCTGTTCAAATAGGATTTGAGCTACACTCGCCGTACTATTAATGTGGTAATCAAATGCCTTTGACTAGCAGGAAAACTGTCTTTAACCGTTTCCCCCTTGGAGTTGCCGCTATCGGTAGACCCTTACAGTCGCCGAGCGTCGCAGATTTTGGGTTGTTTCGTTGCAGAGCCGATTCAACTTTTTAAGTAGTTAATTTATACTATGTTTAACTTTCCCATAGAAGAGCTATGAATTCACTTCCTTTTAGTTTTTGATTATTTTTGGAAGAGTAGTGGGTTTTTGGTGAAATTTCAAAATTAGTGGTTTTTGTGGTAAATTTTTTCCAAATGGATGGTATTCTGTGAATGTTTAGGGATGTTAAAGGGTGCAATTATTATAGAAATTAAGATTTAGGGTGTAATTCTGGATATAATGAAAGTGAAAGTTGTTTTATGTTCAAATTGACGTAGTTTGACCTCAGTGACTGGGATATTGATACTGCTATCTGATAACAAGTCTGATGATGCATTAGTCGTTATAAGCATAGACCCATAGGCCTGGAATTCTAGGGCACTGGGATAATACTACTTATATTTTGTGTTTAGGGATTTTACTGCAGATTGTGACTTAAATATGAATTAGAACCATTTGTGTGGCACATGAGACTGTTTATGGATGTAATTTGTGCAAAGTTAGACTTTTATAAAAGAAATATTTCTCACTATCCCATGCAGACTTGATGCCAACTTCTGTCACCCGCACTCCAAGTCAACTCAAACTTTTTTTTTTCATTTTCAAAAAGGGTTTTTACTAATAAATGTTATGTCATCTTATACCTTGCCCATATTTCTTTTTTTTAACACCAAATTGACTTTTATTGCTCTAATAGTTTTTATTTTTGTTAATTTTTAAATAATGTATGTTGTAAATATGACGGAGTTATGCACCTTTTGTCAAGGAAAGCCTGTGTGTGGCTGTTTCTATTTATATTAATTATAGTCTGTTTCTTATAAAGACAAAGAAAGCTATCAAAGCATATGACCCCGTGACCTATCCGCATTTTCTGATCACCGGTTTATAGTCTGTTTCAGGCATTCAAAAACTTATCTGCGCACGCTGCTTAGTGAAGTACTATGTTACGATAGGTATTTGAAAGACCTAGCAAAGATACCGGGCGATTAATCGGCCACAAATTCGAGTTCGGTCTTTTAGTGACAGTTTTCTTGCTAGTCAAAGGCATTTGATTACCACATTAACTCTTAAAGCCCCAGAAGGTTTTCAATAAACTTCCGCCTCAGTCCCGTAAGGATTTCCCGTATTACGATCAACCGGTTATGAAATTTAAAAAAATTTGCGTAAAATCCATTTATAATATTATTGTCATACTGACTTCATTTTTAAGGCTAAGAATGGTTATTTTACGCATCCAAAAGACTGTACTTAGTTCGAAACAATATTTACCTGTACTTTAGTACTATTATTTTAGTAATAAAGTATAACGAAAACGTATCTTCGAAAAAAAAACGTTAAAACTACCAAAAAACATCGCGAATCGAGCGATAACACTAGTGCCGGCAACGGCCGCCAATGCCGGAAGTCGAATACATCGTTTTTCAAGCATTGAAGAGTTTTTACTTTCCGAGATCTCATTTCTAACGAGATTTGTATCTAGGGACGCATTACGACGCTTTAGGGATAGCGGGAAGAGACGCATTACGACGCTTTGCGACTTTAAGAGTTAATAGTACGCCGAGTGTAGCTCAAACCCTATTTTAACAGAAAAGAAAAAAAGCGGGGAGGGGGAACGCGTGCGTCGTCGCAAAAATTCCATTTTATCATCGTTTACTCCGTAGCTTTATAATTTTATTATATTATTAATTTTAGTACGCGAGTTGATCGGCATCACACACACGAGAGGTAAACATGACGTCACAACAGACGGGGCGAGGTGTTGGTTTTTTAAACTAATGAAAAATACCTCGCTAACTTTAACGAACGATTGAACCGGTCCTCTTATTTAGACCGGTGAACGAGTCCTCAAAATAAAATATAAAAAAGACAAATAACCATCACTGTTAAATAACCATCACTGTTTAATTAATTCTTTGGATTTTTTTTTTAAAATGCGCTGAACTGAGGGCAATGCGGAAAGAGCTGAACGCAAGCGGGGGAAGCGGGCTTTGATGCCATCAGGCGACAACATTCTCTTGTTAGTTCTCAAATGGGTCTCAAAACATTAGGGATATAAGGACGCGGGTTAACCAGTCTATTTTTGAACGGTTAGTCGGTCCTCAAAAACGAGCAGTCTTAACAACCTTAGTCAGTATGACAATAACATAAATGGATTTTACGTAATTTTTTAAATTTCATAACCAGTTGATCATAAAACTGGAATGAGGTGGAAGATTATTGAAAACCTAACCGGCTTTAGGAGTTTAACAGACTGCTCCTGATCTGAGTACTGATTAACAATTACAGCCTTATTATAAAGGGTAAATCAGGTATTGAGACAATTTAACTCTTAATGTGCCATAAGGGTTTTGGAAAACTTCCGCCTCAGTACCATAAGAATTTCCCGAATTGTGATCAACCGGTTATAAAATTTAAAAAATTGCGTTAAATCCATTTTTAATATTATAGTCATACTGACGTCATCTTTTAGAATAAGAATGGTTATTTTATGTATCCGAAAGACCGTTTTGAGTTTAAAACTATTTTTACCTGTAGTTTAGTACTATTATTTTGGTAATAAAGTATAACGAAACCGCATCTTCGATAAAAAAAAAAAGTAAAATCTTCCAAAAAACATCGCGAATCGAGCGATAACACTAGCGAGGTAAACAGTCGCCATTGCCGGAAGTCGAAAACATCGTTCATCCCGCACTGAATAGTTTTTATTTTCTGTAATTTCGTTTCTAAAGAGAGTTCTATCGAGTCGCGCATTACCGCTCTTTGGTACTAAACGGTAAGCCGCGGATTACCACGCTTTGGTACATTAAGAGTTAAGGAAGGTTTTTTAAATTACAAGCAAAGGTTTAATGTATCCAAAATGTGAATTTACTTTCCAAATACTTAATTGTTTTATCTCCTCCTTTTAGATGGCACAACAGAAACGTAAGCTGGGATTCGCTGAAAACTTTGCCCTTTCTGGTGCAGCTGCTGTGATTTCAAAAACTGCAGCCGCCCCAATTGAAAGGATCAAGCTTCTTGTACAAAATCAAGATGAGATGATTAAGCAAGGCCGCCTATCAGAGCCATACAAGGGTGTGATCGACTGCACAGTCCGTACCTTCAGAACTGAGGGCTTTTTCCCATTTTGGCGAGGAAATTTGGCAAATTGCTTGAGATACTTCCCTACTCAAGCCCTTAATTTTGCTTTCAAGGACACAATTAAAGCTTTGTTCAAGTCTTCTCCCAATGAATCCTACCCACTGAAGTTTACCAAAAATATCTTCTCTGGAGGTGCTGCTGGTGCCCTATCACTGTGCTTCGTCTACTCTCTTGATTACGCCCGAACCCGTTTGGCCAATGATGCCAAAACTGCTGGCAAGGGTGGCGGAGAACGTCAATTCAATGGTCTAATTGATGTATATGCCAAGACCATCAAGTCAGACGGCATTGTTGGTCTGTACAGAGGCTTTGTCATCTCTTGTGTTGGCATTGTTGTCTACAGAGGTTTCTACTTTGGTCTTTATGACAGCTTAAAACCCATTCTCCTGAAAGAAGATGCTAGCGTGTTCCTCTCTTTCGCTCTTGGTTACACTGTAACTGTATCCTCTGGATTGCTGTCCTACCCCATTGACACCATCCGTCGACGCATGATGATGACCTCTGGCCAGGCTGTGAAGTACAAGGGATCCATTGACTGCGCAGCGAAGATTATTAAAAATGAAGGCTTCATGTCAATGATGAAGGGTGCTGGTGCAAACATCCTCAGGGGTGTTGCTGGAGCTGGTGTGTTGGCTGGCTTTGACAAGTTCAAGGAGCTTTACATTGCTTTCCGTGTGGGCTCATAATAACGTATAGTTTAGTCTAATTCACTCTTGACTTTACAAATAAATGTTTTGGAAGAGTAAAACTTAATAGCAATACAGCAGCGAAGGTTGTAGTAACTCATTTTTGGATTTCTCAAATATTTAGATTTTTTTTTTAAAATTTAATCCAATGAAATGTACAAATGGTGTATACATAAATTCACTTGTTCCCTTTTAGCAGAAAGGTGTGGAGTGAAGGGTTTGTCATTGTATGAAATAAGTGGTTTGTACTCATTATCATTTTTCTAATTTATTAGTTTATATCATAAAAATTTATTTTCAAATACCGCGACCAATTAATACTGACTTACTAAAAGGCTTCAAATTTTGAAAAGATACAATTAATTGTAGAAGTATTTCAAAACAAACAAAAAATTGTAATTATGTATTTTGTTATTCGGCTTGCTTGGATTGGAGAGTGGTGACCTGTGTTGAATGAGTGGACAGTTCTGCCAAGAGCAAGATCAATAAATTAAACCTAATCTATTTTATTCATGTCTCTGTTTTCTTAAGTGTTTCGTTATTTTTAGATTTATCTTTATCCTAGAAATCGCATCTTATGATATGGGCAACCAGTAATTTTGAAAAGATTACTTATAGATAACTATTTTTTCAACTGCCAGGAAGTGGAAGGCATTGGGTCATAAAATTAATATTTGAAATAGTACCGCACGAAAACTGTGCATTGATCAATTTATATTATTGCTATTAGTATTAGTCACTAATCTAGTAAATTGGTGGAAATAAAATGATACAGAAAGCTATGGGTCAGTGTCTTTTAAAAAGTTTTATAGTGTCCCATAACCTCGTGTGGTCGTAGAGGGTTCGTAGACCTAGGCCGCGTCCATCTCCTCGCCGGGCCAGCGGAGGACTTATTCATAATTTTTTTATAATTATAGTGGCATTAAATTGAAGCAGAGGCGTCACAAGGGTTATGTGTCATTTCCTTACGATTTATTCCATAGAACTCCCCCGAGTCTGCAAGTGCCAAATAACGGGAGCATACATAATTTTACATTTTGGTGCCACCCCTTATGATTTCACCCGGGGCGTCCAGCTGAAGTGTAGTAAATTAGTAATCCCTTGCTTCTGATTGTCAGTGACCCTATGAGTGATGGGCAGTGTTTTTGTTTTTTGTACCACGTATATTTCATGTTTCAAACACTCTATAGGCGGCAAAAGATAATACCCATGACCTATGCATAATCTACTCGAGTTTTGAATTCAATAATGTATTATTGAATTTAGTGTTATTAAAGTTATTGAAATTACTGGTCTGTTCAGGCAATTCATTTCACTTTAAGTTTAATTATTAAGCCAGTCAAAATAAATTGGTTTTACTTAGGGCTGCGGAAATTATCGATTAATTTCTCGATTAATCGGTAAATTATTTTATCGATTAAAATTATTTTAATCGATAAAATTGTGATTAAAATTAAAGAAATATGTTTAAAAAACTTTTCGATTAATAAATAAATAATTAATTTAAAAAATTTAAGTACAAACTTCACTGTTATAAAATGGTGTACGGTGTAAACTTTAAAATAACCTGTTTTATAAGAACAATGATTAAAAAAACATTGTTTTTAATTATTTAAACAATTTTTTTTTTAAAAATCATGGACATTATATTAAACTACGTACATTTGAATATATCTCCTAACAATATATCTTTTAAATTAAATACATACGTTATGGGCATTTTAAAAAGTGCCATAAAATGGCACAAAATGTGAAGGAAAAAAACCTAGTGAAAAAAGTGATTGAGGTCTTAGAAAAAAAAATCATAACTTTTGAACCACTTGGGATAAAAAGATACCTTCATAAAAATATCGATTGGCTGTTTTTATTACTTCCCTTGAAATTTTCAGTTTTATGACGTCATACATCTTTATTTCTAGCTTTAACAAAATTATCGATTAATTAATCGGTAATTTTTCAAAAGTTAACGATTAAATTTTATTTAATCGATAACAGCCCTAGTTTTACTCCTTTGGACCGTCACGCACCTTTAGGGGAGGGGGTCATGCATTTGTGACGAGGGGGTGTTTAAAGAAATATGACGCCACTTTGAAATACGCAATTTTAAATAAAAGTTCCTCTAAAATGTTTGCTTAAAATTTATTTAAGGGTGTTTACATGGGTCAAGCTTAGAGACGTCGTATTGGAGTGGGGGGGGGGTATATGTTTTTATGACAAAGTATGACGGGAGGGTGTTAAAATCGGCCAAACTCGCTTGACGTCATTTATGGAGGGCAACTTTATATTTTTTTGTAATATTATGTTTTCAAGTTGACATTATTGAAGAAATACATTAGAGCTTTCACATTTTATTGTCTTGAACACTGCGTGAAGGTGCCGTCCATAAATGACGTAACGCCAGTGGCGTAGCGATGGAGGGGCGGCAAATTCCTGGTTATTAGTTTCTAAGAAAATAATTATAAGAAAATCGAGCTTTTTACGAAATTAAAGCACCAAATAAGAAATTAATAACAGAAATAAAAGAACTATCCTAAGGCATGTGAAGTTTTCAACTGTCAAAACTTCAAACTCCTTATTGACTTATTGGATAGAAATTCTTCTGATACTAATGCTACTGTACTGAAAAGTACTTAAACTCCTGGGGAAAAAATGTTGGCGTACTTAAATTGTTTATTCTACCAAAACATTATTTTTATTTTACTGTCTTTTGATTTGAAGAGTCAACAAAAATAATGAACAAAATTGATTGTTTAAAGAAATTAAAACTTTGCACGCATATAGATCTATCCAAAAGTAGCCAACAATAAACAAGTGCTCAAAATTTCCAAAGTTTAAAAAAAAAAATTGTTAAGGATCAGAAATCGGATACACAAGAATTGACAAAGAACAACAATAAGCTGTAAAAGAAGATACACAAGTGGCAGGACGTTTCTGTTAGAATTTTTGACATTATTAAATCTTGGCAAAATTATTATTATTTTTTTTTTTCGGTCATAGAGAGGACAATACTGTTGCGAATAAAGGCAATATTCCGGAACCAATGTATTTGTTTGCCAAATACGATCGAGCGCTCCCAGAATATCGTGTGAAAAAGCTTTTTAAAAAACCTCAGGTCATCTAAAATTTAAACCGAGCTCCTAGCAATTTTAAGAGATATAGATCGCGAAAAATCATCTTTCTTCAAAAAAGATACCCAATATTGTTCCATTGTATTAGTATTAGATTCCTCTTCATAATTGTCACATAATCACGAAACAAGTCCAGTTGTGGGATATGTAACGATTGAAAACAAAAAATTAAATATTACAGAATCATTCAAATATGTCAATGAAGTAAAAGTGAATCTTCTTACATTTCTGAAATGATTTAAATTAATGACAATCTTTAAATAATGGACTGCAGAAGATCATCATGTATTAATACTTCTTCTTCATGGCTGGAGAGTATACAGGCGTAATAACATAAAATCCCCCTGTCAAATCTCGCTCAAACATTTCATTAAATCTAACTTTTTTACTTGCTACTCCAACTAAAACAAATTATCTATTTTATTACTCTAGAACTTTGTTACGCATTCTTATTCAGGCACATATAACGTTTGGAATATCTAATTACTTCTGCAAAAAAAAGGCTTCAGGATACGAAATAGTGAATATATCATAGAAAACTTTTGAGATTTTTGTGAAATCTATAGAAAAACTGACAGGGGCAGAAAAAAAGCTCAACAGACGCAGGAACTTGGCTAGTCATAATGAAATCTGTTAATTTTTGAAGATATGTCAAAGATGCCCGAAATTATTTACACATGTCTAGTGTTAAAAAAAAGCTAACCAGAAGATGCTCACAGAGTAATTAATGGATTACTTAACGGACGCTTTGACATTTGATAAAATTTTATGTGGAGGCCTCATACTTTCAATCAAATCTTTAAGTCAAAGTACTAGAGAGCAAATTTTTGGTGATCCAAAATATTTATATATGTTTTTTGTTTGTTGTTTTTTTGTTTTTAATAAACAGTTGAGAAGAAAGTTCTATTATTCATAAGATGAGATTACTGTAGAAATTCATTTGAGATTTTGGCAAGTATATAGAATTAGGAAACAGATACAATTTTCGTTCACCAGGCCATCTGCTGGACTATGAAATATTGCCTTCAAATTAGGGTATTCAACTGACATGGTCAAGCAAAGACTATTTAACCCCATGGGTTTAAAAATAAAAGAATTAATGACTTTAAAACCAGTTGATGCATTAAAGTTTGATATGATACTAAGGCTCGAAGTTATCTTGCCTAAAATAATATAACTAATTTGAACATTGCTTACAATTGTCTTGCAAGGTTTTAAAATAGCTTTTGTAAAATTAAGTTAATGAAAAATTAATTTCGATCAATAACGATAGCATTTATTTTGAGACGGGGGGGGGGGGGGTGTATAAGAAATGTGTCGTCACATCGAAATGCGCTACATTAAATAATAGTTCTACTTAAATTTTTCTTGCTTACGATTTATTTAATTATATTTCAATGTTTTCAATGTGTACCCATAATATTATAGTGAAGACTTCCAGTAGATACAGATTTAAACAACAGAGTAATCTGCAATACGCTAATTTTCGATTAGAAAATACCGCTTTTAATGGAGGAGGGGTTCAAAGATTTTTGACGTCATATTGTTGGGGAGGGTCTAAGTGTGAAGTGTGACGAGTGGGAGGGGGGGGATCAGCCAAAATCGCGTGACGTCAGGACCGGCCCTAGAGTATGCGAGGCCCAAGGCAGTAAACGATGTGCGGGGCCCGGGCCCGAGGAAGTAAACGAGGAGTGAGACTCTGTGAGACCCATCCACCTTGCAAAAATTAGCAGCTATAAATATATTAAAATAATTGGAAATAAAAATATATTCACTTAAATTTTTACTCTATAACAGCATTGACACGTCAATAATTACCTATTGAATTTAATTTAAAATCCTTAAATGCGACAACAACCAAAATAATAATCTTTTTTTGTAAGCTAATTGACTTTTTATAGATATGTACAGTCCAGTGGCGGATTTAGCTATAGGGCAGGGGGCGGCTTGCCCCCCCGCGCCCCTGTCCGGTCTAATATGGCACCCCCTTAAGACGCCGTGATGAACAATAAAAAGGATTCAATAGAGCAGGAAACAAAGACTGCTAATCTAATCAACACTAAACGGCAATACGACAGTATCGGCTTTGCTAAATATCGTATTTCAAAACTATAATATCTGGTTTGATCTTCCAGGAGCGTCGCCAATTGGAAAAGAATAGAGAAGTATTGAAATGAATGATAGACGTGACGTTGTTCTTAGCAAAACAAGGTTTGCCCTTTAGAGGACACAGAGTACATTATTGCTTTTGTAGAAATAGTGGAGATTTTCGGGAAATGTTATCTTTATTAGCCAAATATGATTTTACTTTAGACAGTCATCTAAAGTTTAGAAAGAAAAGTGAACTTTTTAAAGTCATGATTTAATTGAATCACTTGCATCTGAATTATCGGCATTAATTTATAATGAAGTTAATTCTGCACAATTCTTTTATTATTGATAAAACCGTTGATATATCTAAAATGGATCAGATGTCAGTTTCTTTACGTTCAGCGTTAATATCAGGACATGTTGTGGAAATATTTATAGGCTTTTATACTGTGGTTAATAGCAATGCTGCCGCATTTTTTGAGACTATGAGGAGGAAAGGCATACGAAGACACATCCCTGATGTCTAAAATTATAAGTGGCCTTCAAACTCATCCAATGCCATCTATGTTCATTGTTGTGTCAATGTTTTTAATTTGGTTACTATAGAAGCAATTATGTAAAGTTGTTTTTCGACATAGCTGAACGGTTGTATGCATGCTTTCCGTGTAGTTTATCACGTCTACATTCTCTTATAGAACATCATAAATCTCAATATGAATCATCAGTAGATACCCTGAAAATGCCTTCTGAGACAAGATGGGCAAGCCGTAAGCATACAGTTGCTGGATCATTCATTCTCTGCTATTCTAGCCACTCTATAAGGTATAAATTTAGGGGAATCAACGGAATATAAAGAAATTGTCAGAGCTGAAGCTATGGGACCATCGGTTTTAATAGCAAAATATTCTTTTTTTCCTTGTTATTTGTTCAAAAGTTGTTGGATAATATCTTTGTGTTATCAAACTACTTGCAGCACAAGAGCATCGACATTGCATTTGCAAAACGATTGATCGATGTTGTAAACAAAAAGAGGGGTGAGACTGCAATCAGGCTTATAAAAAAGTATATGGAAAAGACGTAAACAGGGTAAGAGTTAGCCAGACAGGACGCAACAAAACAGCGAATGTTTTGGCAAAGAGCCTTTTTCAACGGACATACAATACACACATTAAGTTTTTATTTTATTTTAATTTTTTTATTTTTCATATTCGTTTTGTAAATGAGAAGCGATAAAGCTTTTGAAATTCTGAAAGTAGATGTCAAATAATTTATTAACGAAAATTATTCCAAACTAGTTGTTAAAAACAAAATTTAAAGAAAAGCGAATTGCAAAAAAGAAAAGTAAGGCAGGCGAACTTAGCACAGATGAAAGGGTTGATGATCCAACTACGAGCTTTAAATCTGAAACGTACTTCACTATCTTGGATACACTTGTAACACAAATAGATGATCGATTTGATGACTTTCGGGGCACAGCTATTTATTTCTATTGTATTGATCCATCCCAAATGTCGGAAAAATAAAGATTCTTTTCGAAGTGTATGCAAAATGTACAAACGAGACATTAACCTTGAAGAAACAATCTTTGAATATTATATCATCAAAGATTTGTATGCATCAAAACGTCCCTCACTATCTAGTGAACTACAACTTAAAGAGGTTCTACCATTCTTGACTGAAAAACAAATAACATCAAGTATCCATTTGTGTCAATACTTTATAACATTTACTTGAATCTTCCTGTAAGCAGTGACTGAAAATCATCAAAAATTACTTGCGCTCCAAAATGACAAACGAACGTGTGTCTGGATTGGCAATAATTTCGAATGAAAGTGATCAAGGTGAGAACATTAACTTTGAATCAACGATTAATCGTTTTGCTTCAATGAAATCACGTAGATATTAATTTAATTAGGGCTCAGGGCTCTATAATTCGCACAAACAGAGTTTCTTTCTTAGTTCAATACATCTACTAATAATCAGTGGCGGATTTAGCTTTGTCCGCGTGGGGGGGGGCGAGGAGAATTTCAGGGGGCGCCGAAAATTTTACTAAAAGCAGATTTTTGGTTAAATACTATGGCTGTTAACGATTAATTTAAATTTAATTGTTAACTTTTGAAAAATTAACGATTAATTAATCGTTAATTTCGATTAAAGCCAAAAAATTTAATTTATGATGTCATAAGTAACACTTATTTAAAGTTCTGATAAAAATCTAATTAACACTGGAATGTCTTCTTTATATATCAACTTTTTACCAACTACGCAAAAGTGTGTTAACATTAATTGATTCAAGTGATGAGCGGGTCTAATTGACAATATAACCAGTAGAACTGAACAATCATTGACATGGAACTGATGTAACTGGTATGCTCAAACGGTCTTGGCAAGGAATGACATTATCAGATATTAGTGTTAATTAACTTTCCACCTTTGTACTGGATTAATGGATTCAAGAACGTTCATCTCCATTTTGTAACGCAGTAATTCATCAGAAGAGCTGTCGTCATTTCTGTCTCTGAGTCAAACGCCATTACTACCATTAGCTTCATACGCTTTTCATTTGGTTTGATAAGTAGACAAACTTTATCAACATTTTGAACATTCCCGTCAGTCAATATTTTTAAACCAAAATGTACATGTCATCTTCAGGAAATTCATTATTTATCAGGCGCTATTTTTAAAAATTGTTTATATATACTTTTTTTTTTACTTCCAATTATTTGTAAGTGATGTGTCAATTAATCGTTAAAAATAATTTAATCTTTAAACATTTTAAATTATTACTCAAGAAATTAATAATTAATTCTGCAGCCCTAGAAATAATAATTATGAGCCTACTAATTTAGTAATTTTTCCAAATCATCGAACAAGACAAACAGAAGAAACAATATAAACAGATATGTTTTCAAAATAGTGACGTATATTTATTTCAATAGTATATATTTTTTTTTTATCTAAGAAAGAAACTTAGTTTATGCGAATTTGTATAGAGCCCTGAGCCTTATTTAAATTCCTTTCTACGTGAACCTAAACGATTTATCGTTGATTCAAAGTCAAAGTTCTCACGTTCATTTGAAATTATTGCCAATCCAGACAGGCGTTCGTTTTTCATTTTTGAGCGCAAATAATTTTGATGATTTTCAATCATTGCTACCAAGAAGATTCAAGTAAATTTGTATAGAGTATTGACAAATTAGGGAGTCCTGGTGCAATTTATTTTTCGAACAAGAATGGTAGAAAGTCTTTAAGTTGTAGCTCACTAGTTGTAGATAGTGATGGACGTTGTGATGGATGTTAAGATGGACGTTTTGATGGACTTTGTGATGGACGTTGTGATGCATACAAATCTTTGAAGTTATACTATTCAACGATTACTTCTTCAGGGTTAATATGTTTGTAAATTTTGCATCAACTTCAAAGAGAATCTTTATTTTCTTCCAACATTTTTGATGGATCAATACAATAGAAATAAATAGCTGTGCCCCTAAAGTCATTAAATCGATCATCTATTTATTTTAGTAGTGTATCCAAGATAGTGAAGTATGCTTCAGATTTAAATTTAGTTAGTTGGATCATCAGCCCTTTCATCTCTACTAAGTTCACCTGCCATACTTTTATTTTTAGTTTCTTTAAATTTTGTTTTTAACATCTAGTTTGGAACAATTTTCGTTAATAGATTATTAGACATCTACTTTCAGAATTTTAAAAAGCTTGATCGCTTCTCTTTTCAACAAACTTATTCCTTCCAACATCGATCAATCGTTTTGCAATTGCAATGTCAATGCTCTTGCGCTACAAGTGGTTTGATAACACGAAAATATCAACCAGCTTTTGTACAAATAGCATTAGAAAAAACAAAAGAATATTTGTTATTAAAACAGATAGTCCCACAGCTTCTGCTCTGACTTCCGACACTTCCTCTATGTTATGTTGATTTCCCTGAATTTATATCTTCTAGAGTGGCTAGAATAGCAGAGAATGATTCAACAACTGCATCGACAGCATGCTTATGGCTTGACCATCTTGTATCAGAAAGTCATTTCTGAGTTTTTACTGTTAATTCATATTGATATTTATGATCTTTTTTAAGAATATGTAGACTTGGTAAACTAGACGTAAGGGGCCGTCCATAAATGACGTCACGCGATTTTGGCCGATTTTTACCCCCTCCCCCCCTACGTCACGCGTCGTCACAAAATCGTAGACCCCCCCTCCAAAAGTACGTCACAAAACTTTGACCCCCCCC
>MUZC01002718.1:198500-214078 GCA_002072015.1 Radix auricularia
CCCCCCTAGGTGCGTGACGTCATTTATGGACGGCCCCTAAAGAATGCATACAACCTTTCAGCTGAGCCCAAAAAAAACAAAACAACTGTACATTACTGTGTACAGAAATTGCTTCGATAGTGACCAAATTCAAAACATGGGGACAACATTGGGTGAAAGTTTTAAGTCCACTCTTAATTCCAGACATCGCAGATGCGCCATCGTTTGCCTTTCCTCCACAGATTGTGATGTCAATATTTCGCTTTTGTAATGTGTACTTCCGTTAGAATCTTCTAAGCAAATGCAGGTTTGCAGCATTTCTGTTAACCAAAGTATGCAAACCTATAAATCTTTCCTCAACATTTCTTAATTTTAAAACTGAACGTAAAGTGACATCTGATGAATTTTAGATATATTAATGGTTGGATCAATAATTAAAGAAAAGAAATGTGAAGACTTAACTTTATTATCAATTGCTGCTGATAATTCAGGTGCAAATGATTGAATTAAATGAATTTGCACATCATTACTTAAATAAATTTCATTTTTCTTTCTAAACTTTAGATGACTGTTTAAAGTGGAATCATAGTTGGCTAATAAACTTAACATTTAACGAAAATTTTTTACTACTTACAAGTACAAGTAAATCTTACAAGCTTTGGTGGCTGTAAAATCTGAAATAAATTCATTATTGTCAAGATCCTTAACAACATCATTCTAAATTGTCAAAATAGCGAATTTACTGAACTGATCTTGAATCATTGTTGAGCGCATATATGTTTTAATAAGCTTCTTTATCTCAGAAAGTCACAGTGGCAGGAATAATTAAACATATCGCAAGTGCAGATGTGTGTGCCAGTTAAGTCATTATAACGCGTATATAGTAGTATATACTGAAAGAAACTGCAAAGTCTTATTAACCAGATCGTTGTTTGTGACTGCAGGAACTCCAATGATTGGAACTCTTTAGCAAGCATGAAACCATAAAGATCCTTACTTTCGCAGGCTGTCTGAAAATGCCAACAATCCAAAAGCAAGGCCCAAAGCAACTGGATTGGCAAAACATCGGGGGGAAAATGAATTTTTTGTAACTTTAATCATCTGGTACGAATTATTGTTTCAAATGAACATGATCAGCTAATTGATGCAATTTGTCACTGCACTGGAATGTATAAAAAGTGAAACATAGTTCATGAAAAAATAGTTTCTACAAAGGAAATGGATTTTCATATGTTCAAATTGGCTCAAAATGAGAGATGGAACAAGATGAAATCATATTTCCAGCTGCCACAACTTGAGACGACGGAAAGTGCACAAACAGTTCGATTGTGAAAGTATATATGAACAATTGACAGATTCAAAGGAAAAAATATTGAGTGAAATTTTAAATGGTTTGTTAGATCAAGCAATAATGTCACTGACTTTCTTCGATTCTTCGGATTTCATCGCAGCTAAGTTTTTATTTTTTATATTCGTTTTATTTGTGTATTGTATGTCCGCTGAAAAATGCTCTTTGCCGAAACGTTCGCTGTTTTGTTACGTCCTGTCAGGCTAACCTTTACCTTGTTTAAGTCTTTTCCATTTAATATGTCACTGACTGCACGTTTTGAACAAATGAAACTTCAGTTTGGTCTTTTTGGTTTTGTGATGGCTCAGTTCTTCAGGAATATTTCTTTGGCTTTGATGTTGTGTGGATGGTAAGTAAGAACCAGCTTGCTCCTCTCGTTGGTATCACGGGTGCGTGGTAAAAAGGCGTCGGCACGAGTGAAGTTTTTGACTCGCTGAAGCGCATATTGAAGTGTGGCTTCAGGATATGACCTTTGTCTACAAAAAAAAAAACTCCACCATTTCCAAAGCTTTTTCCCAAAAGTCCTCCTGAGATTGACACATTCTACGGAGTCGAAGAAGTTGAGAAAAGGGAATGGAGTCCTTACAAATTTTGGGATGAGAAGAAGGGTAGAGAAGATAACAGTGGCTGTCTGTGGGTTTGAAGTAGGCCAAAGTTAGGAGGCAGTCCTTGCGGACCCTGAGACGAACAACATATTCTCCACCCCACCCCTCATTGTATTTAGGAGGGACAGAAACCTACGTGATCTTCTGGTTCGCACTCGCCTCCCCACATCACCCAACTATCTGGGTACTTTACCATGCGGCCGACTTTGGTGTAAGACATGTCCATTTGTTGTCCAAGCTGAACAGATAAACTTCCCTAAGGGGGTATTTAAGATTAAGGATGGCTTCACTTGCGCTAGCCGCAATGTTGTCTACACCATTATGTGTAAGCGCTGTCCTTTGAAATACATAGGGGAGACGGGACGATCTTTGTCGTGCCGAATGTCTGAACACATTAGGGCGATTACACAAGACAGTGTCCCGTCTCTCGTCACTTCATTGGACGCGAAATTATGGGTGTCAAGGACCTGGCAGTCACAGCCATTGTCTCGTGCACAAACACACCCGCGCGGGTCAAGCTTGAAAACAGATTAATAGAAAATCACGTGACATTCGCCCCACATGGGATGAATATAGTGTTCGCTTTGACCACCTAGGCGTTTGCCCCGCCCACTCTCTTCTTTCCTATATAAATTCGCTCTGTCATCTTTCAGTTTCACTTTCTTCGATTCTTTGGATTTCACCGCAGCTAAGTTTCTTAATTTTATTAATTTTTTAATACACTTTTTATTTTTATATTCGTTTTATTTATGTATTGTATGTTCGTTGAAAAAGGCTCTTTGCCGAAACGTTCGCTGTTTTGTTACGTCCGGTCAGGCTAACCCTTACCTTGTTTACGTCTTTTCCATTTAATTTTTTCGCTTCAACTTAGACCATCGCGCCCCCAATAAACATAACAGTATTAAAATTGTAAAAGCGTTTAATGAAAATGATTAATTGTGTCATAGTTATACAGATTGTAATTGTAATCTTAGTTACCGTAAAATATTATCCGTGCCTCTTTACGACTTATTATCATTTCGATAAAAAGGAAAAGAACATTGGAAAAAGAGAAGTGGAGCTTTAATGTACAATGGGAGTTAGATTTCTTTATGGCAGAGACAGATAATCATTTCATGCAGTGTCTAATCAGGGGCCAGCGGTGATGTTGTGAAAACCGTCAAAAGGGACAATGCCAGGCAACATTTTCGCCGACGCACCATACAACTATGCACAGTTACAAGGTGTCCAAGGAAGATCTGCTTGGGAAATCTAAAGAGGAATGTCCGACAACAGACTCCGTCATGTCTGCTTTTGTTAAGATTTCGAATAAGCGCAGTGAAGCTTCATATCGAGTGGCCAATCGTCTCAGTGTCGCTAGAAAGCCTTTTTCCAATGGGGAACTCGTGAAAAGTTGTATTATGGATGTTGTTGATGCATTCATCCGGGTAAGGAAACGGATTATTATTTGTTTCCTCTGTCACGCGATACCATGCAACACCGTCCAAAGTAATATTCCCGAGCAGTTGAAGCTCTCCATGCAGGCAAAAATTAACAAGGAGGACAGTCTGTTTGCACTGGCTGTTGATGAATCTACGGACATTTCAGATTCAGTGACGCATCTGCACAGACGGAGTGCCTGCCATAGTTGGTAAGCAAAATGGACTCGCGGCTAGATTTTCCGATTATGAGTTCAAGGATCGTGGTAATGACCAGCTCATAAATCTGCACTCCATTATTCACCAGGAAGCGATGTGGTCTAAATCTGTTGATTTGGATAACATTCTGAAGGGTGTGAATCGCATTATCCTTTTCATTCGCACGAATGCTCTTCACCACCGCCAATTCATGCAAATTTTTCATACAAATGATTCGTCGGCTGAAGTTTATACTCTATACCACACCAGCGTTCGATGGTTGTCTCAGAGAGAAACATCTCGCTGTGTTCTGCTGCTACGAAAAGTAATACTGGAATTTTATGCCACGAAAAACAAGGACTGCCCACTGCAGAACTAGGCCTTTTTAAAATCACTAGACGTCCTTGTAGATGTGTTATTTTATACCAAATGCCTCAATGAGTCTCTGCAAGGCAAAGGAACAGTTTGACTTATGCACAGAAGAGTAGAGGATTTCTGTGACAAATGTTGTCTGCTACAATGTCCTATCAAACAGCCCAATCTCTATCATTTCCCGCAACTCACCGCTCTAATCGAGAGCCATGAAATAAGAAATGATGAAATTTCGGCTACGTCCTTTTCAGACGTCCTCAAAGCGCTGTTGCTGGAATTCGCAGAACGTTTCATGATTTCGACAAGATTTCAGAAAATATGAGATTCTTTGCTTCTCCACATTTGGTTGAGACAGAGAGTGCGCCGTTGAATGTCCAAATGGAACTGATCGAACTAAAAAATAACGATCTATTGGAGAAATGGAAAGTAGCTGTGGCGTATCCCAAGCTTCCAGAAATAGCACGAAACACTCTAGTGCTGTTTGGAAGCACTTACATGTGCGAAGCCTCATTTTCATTAAATATCTCAAGAACAAATATCGAAACCGACTGGTGGGCACCAATCTGGCGTCAGGAATACAACTGATGATCTCAAGTGAGAGCCCGGACTTTGCGCGACCCTCGATGACTCTTTCTGGACTCTGGACTGCTAAGTTACTTGGACACTGTTAGTGAAGCAGCTTATCACTTATTCAATTATTGTGTTCTCAATGCCACTTAAAAATATCCTTATGATGTACGTGTATGACATGCATGAGGTTAGGACACTGTTAGGTTTATATGACTATGTTCAAAAAAGTAGAAATATAAGAAAATATCAATTGAAATGTTTTTATTGTAGTGAATCACTGTCTTTGATGACGTCATTATTATCTCGCGTTGACTATTACGAGAGGTAAATTTTGATAGTGATCGTTTCGATTTTCAGTGCAATTTTTTTGGCGGCCGTTGCAAAAGTAATTTTTTTTAATGCGGCAGTCAATGGCCATAGGTTGCGCATCCCTGTCATAGATCAATAGACATATTTCAAGAGCTCAGTTGAAGCCACACTTTGTTCACTCAATTAGGCTAATGAATGATCTTTTCTTATTATCTTATCTATTACAAAGAAGATTATTGCGTCCCACACTTATCCATGGTCTATGTCTGGTCTTGAATTTTTATTGGAGTTTTAAATACTGATTATAATAGTGTGTAAATCTAGAGAGACAACGTCTGTGAATTTCAGTAAGTTAGTTATTGAGCTATTTATTTAGTTAATGCATGAATAAGAACACCTATAAATCTGCCACTCATTGCCGAAGCACGTCTGCCCGGTCTTATCCTATATTATCTGTTACAGACGCTGCTTCTATTTAGAAGATTATTGCGTCCCACGCTTATCTATGGTTTGTGTATAGTCTTGCATTTTTATTAAAATTTTAATTGTTGATAAAATGTTGATTTTCCTGGTCGTGGCCATGGGTTTTTCAGACCCAAGGATTCAGTCACAGCTTTATGAAATTAAATAAAAAATAAAAAGATATTTAAAATATTTTTTCTTCTGGGTACATTGTTAACATTATTACATTATAAATTTAAATACCTTAACATGCTTTACCCAATTAAAACCGATTTAATGATCAGCTTGTCAATAGTTCTACCAGAGGCGTCACTAGGGTTGGTGTCACCCGGGGCGGTAGCTCATGGTGTCAGCCCCCCCCCCCCCAACGACCGAACCCTTAAAACTCCTTAGAGTCTTGCATTGCCAGTTAACGGTAACATACATAATTTTACATTTTGGCGTCACCCCTTGTGATGGTGTCGCCCGGTGCGGTCTGCACCCCTTGCTCCCCCTTAAAAAATGTTAACCCAAAGACGTTTAATTAATACTTAGTTTCCAATTGTAAAAAATATTTAAATAANAAATAAAAAAAAAAAAAAAAAAAAAAAAAAAAAAAAAAAACAACAACAAAAACAAAAAAAAAAACAAACAAATACATCTTTTAATTTTTTGGAGAAAAGAGGGACGCGGTGGTTGAGTGGTAGCGCGCTCGACTGGCATACCGATGGTCACGAATTTGAATCCACGTGAAGGCGAGAATTTGTTCCCGGGGCCTGAGGAGTCCCCAAGTCACCCAGCTCTGAATGGGTACCTAACTAGACTATAGTTAGGCGGCTGGGTAATGCGTGGAACCCTTATAGCAATGGCCTTTGACCGCTACATCACTTGCCAACAGATCATCCACCTGTCATGGTCTGTGGACGCAATTATCTTCTGCATAGAAGGAGCGTCTGTATATCTAATAGATAAGATAAGAGTAAGGAATATTGAGGTGGGGTTCGTCTCACCTTGGTGTCGGTATGTCTAAGCCCAGTAAGCTTTATTTCATTTAAAACAAAAGACACCGGCTTTTCATGTCCAGTCTTTTAACTCTCTCTCCGGGTGCGGCTGTTTCTCTCTTTTTCCCTCATTTGTTTTATTCTAGTTTGTTTGGACTGTTTTATTGTTAACTTATATTTTTTGTAACTATTAAGTTTTCGCGATTATTGTATTTCATTGTATTTCGTATTTTTTTTAGTAGGTGACAAACATTTATCATATCTTTTTTGACATCAAATCGTACACAGTAACATTTTAGATTTTGGTGCCGCCCCTCTGATAGTGCTACTGGGGCGGCCTGCCCCCACCTTACCCCCTAGTGACGCCACTGAGTTATCCAATAATTTAGAAAAATCATGTAATCTTGTATATCCTAAATCACGTTAATATTGAAACTGTAAGGCTAATACATGAAAATAACATTCATAAAAAGAGGACTTCAACTTTAAAAAAAAAAATGACACCGAAGTGTCTAAAGTCTAAAAAAAAAACAAACAAACTCGGCCACATCATCATCGGTCCTCAGCCTCGTCCTCAAATTGGAAAAATTAAATTTATTAATTATTGATGCCATAAAATAATAATACAATGACAAAGCCTACTCAAAATATATTGTAGTATAAATAAAGCAGAGCATTTTTGTTTTATTTTTACTTGTTTGGCTAACTTTGTCTTTTCTTGAAATTCGACTTTCAAGTCAATTACGTGCAAAAAGATACTCAAAATCAAATACCTTTAACAAACCCACCTCGGTTGAAATTCATTTATTTCGGTCAAAGACAACCCTTTCGTTATTAGTCAAAATAAGGGATCACCTGTAAATACTGTAACTGTATGACATACTGATGAAACCTAATCTTTTGTTGAAGGTATTATAGAATAATTTCTTGTCTACGTTTATTCAATTAGTATTGTTCAAGATCAAACAGATATAACCTACATTTATTGATTGAGGCTTAGGCCTGCCTTTCTAAGTTTCTAAACTTTCTTATTCTTCATTATTAATTTAAATATTAAAAATATGAAAGATGTTGTTGCTTTGACTTGACTTTGAGCTTTGCTAGCAATGATATTATTGATATCCAGGAAACTGCTGCTGGCTAGTGTTACGTTAAAAATAGGCAGCAGAAGTTTCCTGGCTAGTGCTACGTGGAGTCATAGATCTTGGATGTTGCTAGCATGAAGCAAAATTATAACTATAACTGTTTTATACAGTATAGTGAATATACAGTATAGTATTAGGGTAAAAACCTATATCTCCGACCGGGCCGACCTTATCGGCGGCCATCTTGTTGCTATGGCACGTCACCGGCCCGGAAAAATAGTGCGAGCCCCGTGAATTTTCCAAAAATTCTAAAGCTATACCTAACCCAAACCCTAAAATTAAAATAACAACTATCCTTCATAGCAACGGGAAGAGACGCGACGCTCCGGTCGGAGATATAGGTTTTAGCCTAGTATTAGTATAACTATAGGCCTATAGGCATAGGCCTCTGCATAATATATCCATTTAAATATAATATTTTTGACATCATTGAATTCATTGATTTTCAATTGGTAGTTATACAGGGCTTTTGTAAACTTTTATACTAATTAGCATTGTTATAAAAAAGATCTAAAATCTAAAACATATTTTATTTTCCACTCTATAATGTAAGAGTAAGAGTTTACCATCATGCTCTCTTAGTGGTCTCAAGTTTAAGTTTAAATGGTTATTAATTGAAGAGATATTCCTATTGACAAAGTTAATTTTTTTGCTTAATCTAAGCTGAACTGTGCCTCACTGAACAAATATTAAAATAGCCTTATCTTTAATTTATTCAAATGGGAATAATTTAACGACTATTGTAAAATGCTGTCTTAATTACTACAAGTGTATATTTATATGGGGAAAATATGTATAATTTAATTATAAGTTATTTATTTGTATCTCATTTTTAAAAATAACAATTTGTTCTTCTTAAAAGCTTCTTAATTTACCTTAGAGTTTCTGAAGACCCAGACTAATCTTAGAGGTCTCATAAAACCCAGACCTTCATAAGGCTGTTTACAAACTTCAGTGTTTGAAGCAACCATACCATATTTAAAAAATGGTAAGTGTAGTTAAATATTAGAAAAATAGTAATCACATGTTGGGGGAAGGTCTTAATAAAGCCATGCATTAATATAAATTATTAATTTTTTTAGAGGGGGGTAAGGTTAAAAAAAGAAAAGCTACTTAAGTGGTTTTACTGTCTGCACAGAAAATAGGTTTGAAGTTGAGTAAGAATTAGATAAAAATTATTGTAAGATTATTCATATTGTGCCAAGCTGGTGATGTATTACTTAACTGGTTTAGTTACTTATGGGGAACATAGTTAAAATATAGAAATTTACAACATAATAATATCCATGCATTCCTATTATATTAAAACAAAATTATAATGAAAACCATGGCAAGTTTAAAAAAAAAGTTATCCCAAGATTTGGAAAGATCCAATTATTTCAAACCTGAAAAAAAAAAACCCCTGGAGGATACTTGGCTCAACATAAATAATTTTATAGTCCTACATTTAATTAAATGAACTTGATTAAAAAAAAAAGAAAGATAAATGTGCGAAAAGATATCACCTTTTATTTTAATTGTATTCACTTTGGTTATTTTAAAATGTTTTTCGCTGTGTAATGTTTATACCTATGATAAAGCCTGTAAAGCATTAATTAGGTGTTAATTTAATATGAATTAAATAATAATGTTATAATGACATGCTACCAGCGAATGGTTTATTTTCTATCATAGTTCAGGGAGACTTTCTTGTTTGTCACTCCTGATTTAATCAGTCATTTTTAAGCCATTGAATTCTCTTCTAACTTTTCAAGGCAGAAAGAAAAGCTGTGAACAAATACTATCCACCTGACTGGGATCCAAGGAAAGGTTCGGCCAACAAACGAGTTGGGCAACACCCCCTGAGAGATCGTGCCAAGAAATTGAGTCAAGGCATTCTTGTCATTAGGTAACATAGAAAACACATTGACTCAAACGAAATCATAACTGCTACAGGATGATGATTGATCTATAATTTTTTTATAATCTTGTAAAAGGCCTATAAATTATATGACTTATACATTAATCAATTTGCAGGTTTGAATTGCCTTATAACATCTGGTGTGGAGGTTGCGGAAGCCACGTAGGCATGGGTGTCAGATACAATGCAGAGAAATCTAAAGTGGGAAATTACTACAGTACTCCAATATATAAGTTTCGGATGAAGTGCCATCTTTGTGACAATTATTTTGAGATCCAGACAGATCCAAAGGTAAATTTAAGATTAGCCCTTGGTGAGATAGTCCACACTTGGGCGGGATGGTCTGCCCATGGTGAAATGACATATGAAGATTCTATTTTATGCTATTTATAATTTATTTAAAAGATTGTACCTATCTAATCGATGTTTAGTTTTTATAGGATTTATAATATGCTTCAACTAAATATTTCATTTGATAGATCATTCCTCCCCATGTGGATGTACGATTTTGTGTCCTTTATATACAAGTCTTTATACCCACCTAATGAGATTTTAGTTAGACTGTGTTTACTATTCATTGGCCATGTATAACAGAGATTTATCTAGAAAGGAAGTCTAAATTTTAAGCATTGCATACATGTGTCAGTATGAACAATGACTAATCCTCAGAACCATGACTATGTCATCTTAAATGGTGCGAGAAGAAAAGAACAGCGTTGGGATCCAGTTGCAAATGAGCAAGTGGTGCCTGAAGGTAATAGAATAATTTGTATGGATAAAATATTGAAAAATGAAATTGTCAGGGCCAATTTATTTAAAAGCATCCTGTATATACTCGTTCCAAAGCCAATTTTTTGGGATAAAATTTAGGGGAAAAGGTTGGTGGGGTCGGCCTACGAGTGGGTCATAAGTGATTTCTGCATGTACATTTAATATCGGTGTTGTTATTTTAGATCTCCAAGGTCCTTGTATACACTCTAAAAGATTCAACTGCTCTACCAGAAGATATAAAATATTATTAAACATCTGTACTTACCTTATTTATTCATTTTATTTATTTTTGTGTATGTTTTAAGAAATTGTTTAACAAATTTATTTTTCAATAACGAATTTTAATGTACATGCTTTCGCCATTGTTTACAAAAAAATAAATAATTATAAAAAAATACTGGTAACTCTTGCCTAACAAAGAGCACAAAGACAAAGGTAGTACAAAGTAGTAGGAAATACAAAGAAAAGTATTATACAAAGAGTGGGTAGTATCTTTATATAGTCACCAATTTAACATATTTTCAAATAATAATATTCTGAACAATAACATTTGAAATACTAACCCTATTCTTGAAAATGAATAGTTAGTGTAAGAGGAAACTATTGGTTTATGAATGATGCAGCATTTAAGCTGAAAGTAGTTAACTTTGCGTAAATCTAATAATAATTGCGAATGTTATAAAATTGACATTCATCCTCTCTGTTATTCAAATCACTTTTTTCTTCAACCTTAACAATCATAATCACAGATTTAGCTTGTAGTTTTATAAAATGTGTACCAGTTTTTTTGACGGTGTCCTATTATTTTTTGGGGTCGGCTTACGAGCGGGTGACACACTTGTTATTTATTATTCTCTTCCAAATGAGAGGGCTCTGCTTTTGAATGAACGGGCTATAGATCAGGTATATACTGTGATTTGATTTCCTCAGTGTGAAGAAAGTGATGATATTTAGTTGTAAGTTACAATTTTGAACCCAGTTTTGTCAGATTGGTTCAATACTTTGTATCTCATTGATTTGTTCTGTAGATAAATCCACCAAGATGGTTCAATACTTTGTATCTCATTGATTTGTTCTCTAGATAAATCCACCAAGATGGTTCAATACTTTGTATCTCATTGATTTGTTCTCTAGATAAATCCACCCAGAAGAAGCTGGCCACAGATCCCATGTTCAAGTTAGAACATGGTTCAAATGATCAGCAGAGAGGAAAAGATAAAGTCCTGACCCTTGCCCAGATTGAAGAAAGCAGAGCCACCATGAAGGATGATTACATCCTAAATCGTATGGCAAGAGACAAGTTTAGAGTAAGTACAGAAAGCCAATTAACTTTAAGGTTATATGTTTTCAATAACTTTCAAACTGCAGCTGTAATTTTCTAAGTGATTTTAAGGAGTTTTTTTGTTGTTGCAAAATTTTCAGGGATGTCACCCTTTCTGGGTTATCCTGGAATTCCGGATTCGTGAAGCTAAATATTTTTATTTTCTGGATTCGCGAGTTTTTAAGTTTGCTCTTTCCGGATTCGCGAGGTTTTTTTTTCTCTGTGCCCGGATTTTCCGGATTTGCGAGTTTAGTTTTCAAATTTGGTCGCTGAGTTTTAAAGAAGGGGGGAAAAGTCATAATGCGTGGAAAGCCTATTCAGTGAGATGCGGACTCGCTCTAAATAGGACAGGTACTGTGACCTCTCCTTTCCCTTTGCTATCATGTCATTGTCGCCCGATTGCGCATCGTACTGCGCATATCAAAAGATAAGGAAAAACTTATAATTGAACAAACTAATTAAATGGATTGCATCCGCTGGAATCAGAATTTTGTGCTTGACATCACATTTTTCAAAAAAATAATGTTATCTTATCATGAATTACGTCAGATGTGTGCTTTCGGATGACTGTTTTACAGTTTATAAATACTGACATGACATTATGAGTTTTTCGTCTTCTTTTCTTACTTTAACTTTTAGTAAAAATTTGACCGTTGAGTTCGCTTAGAAATGTCTCAACTCAACTACTTTCGCTTTAGCATGCATTAATTATCTAAACATGAAGAAAAAATGATTGCTGTTTGCATCTAAACTGACTGGGTTGGAAAAAACAATAAAAAGTAAATTTTTCCTAGATATTTTAATTTTTATAATTACATTAGGGCTAGGCCTATGCCTTTACTATGTACAGGTACATTCGTTTTTGAAAAATTACGACAGTTTGAATTTTATTTTAAGGACTTTGTGCTTTGGAAATAATAATAAATAATAATACTTTTCACAGCTACTTCTCTATTAGTAGGTACCAAAAACTGAAATTTCAAAATGGGCACACAGCTTTTATAATTGTTTTATTTTAAAGAACTAGCAATTCTAAGACTGTGGACACCAAATTTGTTCATATATCTTCATAAATGATAAAGTTATGAACATTTTAATTTCAGTTTTTTTCATTTTTTTCGCAACCCTAAAAAGTGCCATTTTTGAAAAGCTATATCTGAAAATATATATTACTTAAACCCACTTAGTCACTTTCATTTCAACCATATGTACATAAGAGAATAAACTCAATTTTTTTCATGGATATAAAATACATGGATCATCAAAATTTATTAACATGAAAATGGCTTTGCATCGTTATTGACAGATATTGATATCAAAATTTAGGTTAGCTAAAGCCCTATTAAATGAAAAAGCATTTGCATTTATAAACTAAATATCAACAATATATGTCAGGTTTAAAATGTGCAAGGGTTCTCAAAAACTGAAATATTTTGTCATTTTCAAAAATTTGTTAAAACATTTGTCTCACAGTTGAAATATTTACATTACAATAAAGAAAAAACATGGCTTTCAACTATGCATAGAGTTAATTAGCCCATTCCATTTTTATGTAATATATAATCATGTGGGAAAAGTGCAGTGGTTCAAATGGACTTAACATAGCAAAAAAAACTTGTACTATAAGACTATAACAAAAAAAAAGTAGTTACACATGTTATTGCAACCACAATAATAAGAAAATGTTATTAATATACATAATATATGAGCTGAACATACATCTCACAACAAGCTAATATACCATACCATTAAATTTCACAAGTACACTATATATGTTAAGAATGCATTATTTCCAAACATTAAAAAATGTTGTTAATGAAACTAAAATATCTACACACTATTGGCTTGAAGATGAGTAGTCAACAAAAACCTTGAATCTCTACATCAAATTTCAAATTCAAATGTGAATACTTTGAAACTAAATGGTTGAGTGTAAATGTTTTCTCTATTTATTCCAAAGGATGTTAGGGTAGGACTAATTGAATCAAAACCCAAAATTTTATCCAATACATGTGCATAGTCCACTGATGAAATTGAATTCAAACTGTCCATAACTTTTTCCACTTGATTCCTTGATTCCAAATTGAAAAGTTGCCACCTGGTTTCATCAGTGAGAACCAGGCTTCAAGCTGAAAATGACAATTTATTAGAATTTAATTTTAAAATTTAAATTTACTAGGAGTAGAGAGCAAAATAATTTTTAAATTTGAAAATAAACATATTATTTATAATAAAGTAATAAAGTCATTAAAATAATTAATATCATTAGTATTAGTTTTAAATTTACCTCATCCCATGACTTAATATGTTCCTCTTTTTAAACATAGAGTTGCAGGAGTAATTTGTTTTTCATAACAAGATTTGGCAGTGATGGTCTACTTCTACCATTTCCTCTAGCCAGAAAAGTCCTCTTTAGAGCACCATTATCTAACAAAATTGGACACATATAATATTTCACAGTACATAAATCATATATTATAGAAATTATTCTAACTTAATGTTAAAATTCTTATATCTCTTCATAGGTGATTTATTTCTGAAATAACAACGTCCCTAAAATTTTGAATTTTCTTTAATCATTGTTTACATTGGCAACCAAAGTTATGATCACGTGACCTTTAATATAAATGACAATTTAGGACTAATAATATCATTTTTTTACTATGAAATATAATAATTATTACTCATAAAAGTATTATATTTCAGGGGGAAATACAACAGTTTTATATTAACAGTCAGAAAAAAAATAGATTTCACTTCAAAGTAGGAGTGGTGGTTTACGTTAGTAACGAACAGTCAGAGTTAATGTTACTGTACAATGAATCGTAAAACTAACTAGTGAAAACTACTCATTTGCCAATAAATAAATAATTAATAAAAATTTTGAACTAAAGATATGTTTTATTTTAATAATATTACTTACCAACTAAGCCTTTGAGATCGACTAATGTCAATTTGTTTGTCCCTGCCTGAGCGCTAGCATCAAGGGACTCAATCATTTCCTTGCACTGACGAAACGTTCTTCGAAATGTAAATATTAGGGCTGCTATCGATTAAATTAAATTTAATCGTTAACTTTTGAAAAATTACCGATTAATTAATCGATAATTTTGTTAAAGCTAAAAATAAAGTTGTATGACGTCATTAAACTGAAAAGATATTTTTAAAACGCAGTTTGCAAAAAAAAAAAAAAAGTTAAATAACATATTAAAGTTCAGGCACTTGGATGAACACTTCAAATTAATTTTAAAATATAAAAGTAATACAGTTGTATAGAAATTGTTTGAATATTAACAAAAACATAAAGATCATCTTTTTATCTAAAGGGGTTCAAAAGTTATAATTTTTTTCTAAGACCTCATAATTACTTTTTTGCCTATGTTTTTTTCCTTCACATTTTGTGCCCATTTAGGGCATTTTTGGAGATTCCCATAACTGAAGTATTTAGTTTAATTTAAAAAATATATAATACTGTTAGGAGATATATTTAAATATAATTAGTTCAATATAATGTCAATTAATTAAAATTTTGTTATTGTTAATTAATTAAAAACATTGTTTTTTTTTATATCATTGTCCTTATAAATTAGGTTATTTTAAAGTTTACAATTTCGTAATCTCATTTTTAAATGGAGAAGTTTGTACTTTAAAAAACAAACTATGATTAATTATTAATTATTTATTAATAAATCGAATTTAAAAAAAAAAAAATTCTTTAATTTTAATCACTATTTTATCGATTAAAGTAATTTTAATCGATAAAATGTTTTACCGATTAATCGAGAAATTAATCGGTAATTTCCGCAGCCCTAGTAAATATAGTTTTTTTTTGTTCGTTTTGCCGAAATCCGGGATAGTAATAAATGAAAAGTTGTTTACGTATTTATATTGAAAAATGAACAAGCTTTTCAGATATGTTAACCAACTAGTCAATGTATGTTAAAAACGTATAATTCTATAGATTTTTGATGGAATTTTTATACTTTTTTACATTTTAAATACTATTTTAAAATGTTTTTTTATACGAAACTAAAGAGTATCCAATTCTGCACACGATTCATTACTTGTTAACGCAATTGCATGTATCATGGGCTACGGCAAAGGCGTTTAATGAGAGAGGGTAGAAAACCATCGCTCGGCTGACGCTCAAAAATCGTTATGGTGATTGTTTTCCAGCGACAAATTTAATATTTTAAATTA
>MUZC01002718.1:215857-254074 GCA_002072015.1 Radix auricularia
TATATATATATATATATATATATATATATATATGTATATTTCTATTAAACTTTTTCAAAATACTTTGTGCCAATGCAAAATAAATATTTTTGAGATGGTGAAAACTGTTAAACACAATTATGGTGGCAATTCGTTACATTTAAATTTTCAGGGTTAGACAAATTTGTAAAAGAATTCTCAGGATTCAAGAAATTTCAAAAAAGGGATTTCAGTGTTCACAGCTTTAAGTGGGTGGCACCCCTGAAACGTTTGCAACTTAAATTATTGGTGCCTGCCATTCCATACCCTGATTTCAAAAACCCAGAGTGAGCAGTATGGCTGGTAATTTCTTCCCCAAGCAGCAATTTGTCCCTATTGAGTTGTGTTTTGGTTCAATGATTTGGTTTTGTTTTTGGAGTTAAACTCATACTGTTTTTTCCTATGCTGCTATATAGATTCATATCTGAAACATGAGTCTTTAATTGAATTGTTTTTAAATGACAGCTTAATGTACTTAGGTTAGACAACAACTAAACTAGACCCAAGACTATTATTTGTCTTAATGAGATTAAATACATAAGAATCAGTGGATTTGAATTGAAATGGATTTAAATTTTAAATTAAAATCTGCTTGTCTTTATTTCAGACAGAGAAAAAGCAGCTTAAAGAATCAGCAGATGCTGACCGTGCCATCTTAGACAAGGCTGGGTTAGATATAACATTAGTAGAAGAGACGGAAGAGGATAGAAAACTTGCTGGTCTACTCAAGTATGCTGTCACATCATGTGAGTTGAGACTTTGGTAACTTTCAAAATATTTAACTTGGCCAGGACTATTTGTTGTTGATACTGTTGAGCTTAATTGTCCACTTACAAGTCTTTTAAACTTAAAAATGATTTTTAATAATTTTTAGGATTATTTTGATTGTGCATACACTTTTTGCCAGAAGTGAATATTTTAAAAGTTTAAATCACCTTAATTATTTAATTGTTTTACTTCTCAATTTGTAACATCAGCGTATGAAGACAAACAAAATCAAAGGAGAAAAAGCATTGAACAGCGACCATTATTTTTTACAAACGATGCCTCATCCTCTTCGACATCATTAAATTCATCATCATTGTCATCATCATCATCTGGGAACTTGAAGAATAAACTTAGCAGAGCTCTCCAAGCATCCTTCAAAGATCCTTTTAAATCAGTCAAGAAGAAAATTGTAAAAGCTGAGTTTTCCTGGACAGACTTAAAGCTGCCTAAAAAATCTTCCTTAGTAGTGGTTACAAAGAAAAAGTCTGGAAAAGTAGCTGTAGCTGAGATCTCTTCAGTCTCAAACATTTCTGGAACACCAGATTTCAGAAAGAAAATGAAGAAGCCTGAAGGAAGTTCACTGGCTCCTACATGCAGTGGGTTACCTGATAGAAATCATTTTTCTGTTTCAAATTCTCCTTCTGTAGCTTCATCTTCTGGTCCAGATCAGTCAGATCAGGCATCTACTGCACTAGTGACACTACAGAATTATCAAGGCTCTGATAGCTCTCCTGGAGCGCAATTTTCAAACGCAGCGACTGCAACAACCAGTGGTGCAGTGATAGTTACAAAATCTACTGACACAAGCATTGTCAATACAGATGCCATTACAATAACAAACAGCAGTCTTGAAGCCTTGATGAGTAGTTATGTGGAATCTGACAGTGATTCAGGAGTGAGTTAAACTTAGTCATTTGAGTGAACAATGTCAGTGAACAATGATGAGTGGTTGGTCAAATGATTGAACAATTAAATAGAAAATACTGTATAATATATTTCTAAGTATGAATGATTTCTTTATGATCAGTTGGAATAACTTTTAAGATTATTCATGTTTAATTAATAAAATATATTAAAAATAATTCTTACTTGGCTAAGGGATAAGTCATTCACAATTTTAAAAAATGATGTGCGGCAAAAAAAATGCATTTCACTTTGATGTGGCTTAATTCTTTAATGTTCTTTTTTGGCCAATTATACCTAAAAAATATAACCCATTTCTTTATTAAATTTAATGTTATTAATGCAGATTGTAAGGGATTGCCTGATCTAGAAAATGGCTTTTAGGGATATAAGTTTTGATATTATAAACATGAGATAAAATCACGAAGAAATCTCATTTTACGAGAATGAAATGCTATTAAGGTTTTTAAACAGAAAATCCATACAAAACAATGGAATTGGAATGCCTCTTAAATTTAAAGTTATTTATGATGGATTAAACTCTGATACAAATGGGGGTTACAGTTCAATTATAAAACTTAAAAAAAGAGTAATTTATAACTGATATCATACATTTATGAGGTGGGGAGGTAACATTTTTGTAATGAGTTGTAACAAGCCAGAGGTTTAATCAGTGTGCCATAAAAGTGAAAAAAATTCCAATAAATAACACGAAATTCTGTGTTTTTAACATAATTCTTTTATTAAGTATAAATATTTAAAAAAATGTAAAACTACTATCACTGTTAAAATGGTGAAGAGAATCAGAACATTGTGTGAGAGATCTGAAAAAATCGCCTTGATCCAATTACATGATGTCACTGAGCAAGAGAATACAATAGTCATTACATTGACAGTTGTGAAAATTATGTGCAATTGTGGCAACCGAAGGTTACCACTTGAAAATGGCTGACTTTTGGGGTCTGTGTGGGGGAGGGGGTGGAAAGGAGTGGGTTGATCAAGTAAATAAACTAACAAAAGGATTTTTAACATTTTTGCATCACTGCATCCTTCTCTCAATTTCAAAACAATTCCTGCATCTCACAATCCTGCTAAAGGAATATATTTTTTAAAAATGAAAATCATTATGAATTTATATTTTGTAGTTGTATTAATTAACTTTCATGAAACAGTACAAAACATTTCAAGCCAAAAAAATCTTGTAAAAAATTATTAACTGCTGCTGTTTAAAAAATGTATAATTCCCCCATTTTTTAAAAGAGAAATATCCATGGGACATGAATTTAATAGGTTAGTGAAGGACAGTAGCAGATAGATAGTTTTTATATGCAAAAGCTTGTGATTTTTTAAAAAGTAAGTGAATGTCTGAACTTGTTTTGATGTTGTAAGGCTGGGATCACAGAAATTGTCAGTTTGTGGGACATTTATGTAAGTTAAACAATTTTGTTTTTATTGTTAATGAGTCATTTTAAATATTTCAACTAATTTATGATCTTATGCTGCCACAACCTTAAATTTGAAATAACCCACATCTTTTTGGCTTGCCATTATCCTTAAAAGTTGAACACCAAAACAATTCAACTAATATAGAGTATTTCAATTTAAAGTTAACCCGAAATGTTATGTAGTATTGATAGTAATGGTGTGAAGGTTTAAATGTACAATGTGTACATCATTCTTTGTAACTTAAAAACTGATTTAATTACATTTGCGTAACAATATTTTGCCACTTTAAAAATAAATATGTGTTTGTTTTTTTCCTGTCATGAAATTTTTAATATTAATGAGTTGAATGCTAACATAATAATTATTTATTATTTAAGTCAATCAGTGGCGCCACAAGGGGAGCTGCGGTGGGGGCAGGCTGTCCCGGGTGACACCATCAAAATGTAAAATTTTGAATGTTCCCGTTATTTGGAACTGGAAAACTTGGAGGAGTTTATGGGTGAGGAGGGGATACCATGAGCTACTGCCCCAGGTGACACCAACCCTAGTGACACTGCCCCAGGTGACACCAACCCAGGTGACACCGCCCCAGGTGACACCAACCCTAGTGACACTGCCCCAGGTGACACCAACCCTAGTGACACTGCCCCAGGTGACACCAACCCTAGTGACACCGCCCCAGGTGACACCAACCCTAGTGACACCAACCCAGGTGACACCAACCCAGGTGACACCAACCCTAGTGACACCTCTTTAGTTAATCAATTAATGTTGTAATAAAACTAAAAATCCTAATTAGGTTAAATAGCTTTACTTTTTTTTAAAATAAAAGAGTAAATAACATTGATGCAATATATTATGTATAAGCAAGAAATAAAGTCACTATTAAATACTTGTATGAAGCTCACAAAATGTTTATATATCAAAGGAATAAGACATTTCCTATCTCAGAATAAGACATTTCCTATCTCAGAATAAGACATTTCCTACCTCAGAATAAGACATTTCCTAACTCAGACTTTCAATTATGCAAAAGCAAATTGATAAATCATCCAGAGAAAATCTTACATTCTTAGTTTCATTTTTATTTTGCATTTCATATCAGAAGCAATGTAATGGGCCTTACGTTATATTCTACAAATGCACTTGAGAGCAATATTTAAATTAATAATTTTAAACAAATTTATGTTACACCTTAAAAATTTTAAACTATTTTTTTTATCAATAGTTTGCTTTTCACTGCTTATTGACATCATATAAGAATCCAGCATGAAGGCTTTGATGGATCAGTCCCTATAGAAGTATTTCATGAATATCAATCAGGCTTACAAAAAATTTGATGGATCTGTCCCTATAGAAGTATTTCATAAATATCAGGCTTACAAAAAGTTCATGTGAATACAGATATTTGTAAATTTTAATAAGCCATTTAATTTACATAAGACTCTAGCTGCTCCTAAAATGTAACAGCTTCATTTGCCAATCATAAAGGTTTCTAGTATAAATAAAAAACCCAGCCAGATTGTCATTGCATAATAAAAAGTTACAGTACTGTATATACCCTTTCTAAAGCTGACATTTTTTTGGACAAAATCTAGGGGAAAGGTGGGGGGGGGGGATAGGCCTACGAGCATGTTCATTGAATATCAGTGTTGTTATTGTAGATCATCAAGGTCCTTGTCTACATTCTACATGATTCGAATGCTCTACCAGAAGTTATAAAATATTAAACATCTGCACTTACATTATTTATTCATTTTATTTATTTTTATAATCTCTTTCTTCTTCAACCTAAACAAAAGTAAACAATCATAATAACCGATTTAGCTGTAGTTAAGAAAAAACTTGTAACATTTGTTTATGCAGTCCTATTATTTTTTGGGGTCAGCTTACTAGCGGGTTACACACTTTATACTATTCTCTTCCAAAAAAAGGGGGTTGGCTTATGAACAAATGGGCTATAGAACAAAGATATACGGTAACGGTAATGCATGATAGAACTTGTGAAACAGCTTTGGCTGTATTTTTTAATCACATAAAACTTACTTTGATTTTAATTAAATTGTGGATAATCAAACTTTAGTAAGTTGCAAATATAAGGGATTTGTTGTCTTTTAAAAGATTCAAAGTCACATTAATGACATAATGACTTTAAGTTAGAATGTTCTTGTGTTAATATTAAAGATTTATGAATAAACTCAATGTAATGCTTGCACATTTAAGTTATAAGTATAAGTTAATTCATTCAAAGTTTGAATAACATCTATACACATTCATTAAAATGACCACTATTGCATAGGTTGCAGTTTTCTTTTCATAGACACATTAAAACAAACAAAACAAATAAGTTACATGCTGTAGTTAAAACATGAATATTCCTTTCCCACTTTGTACTAAGAGTCTAAGAGATAAAATAGCATAGAATTTAAGTTATATTATGATATTATTTGCTGTGGCACTTAAATTTATATACAGCATATGAATAACAATATCTAGCCCAGGAATAACAAATGTTAAATTTCTCTTAAATGTATATTAACAAATGAAAAAAATAACCATCTCAACCATAGCCTCTATCAGCAACAGTTCAAGCTTGCAATTTTCTCAATATTATTGTGGGTCCACAATATTTTATAAGCTATCAAAATAATAGATATTGAATTTCATTTTTAAGAATCACATAATTTTTTAAAAACTTATTACGCTGTAGTAACATGATGCTGAATTAGTAGTAAAAAAAATTTGTTGATTGACTAAACTGAGCAAGACAAGAGACATTCTAATGAAATAATATTGTAGTATCAATAAAATAAAGCTGAATGTTATAAGAAAAAAATATGTGCAAATGATAAATGGAAAGGTTGTCCATCCGCAGTGTTACTGAATTTTAAAAAATGAATATTGAATAAGTTTTTAAAAAATCAGTGGATGATTTCGTATGAGCTTAAATATAAATTACATGACAAGAGAAATTAATTTTGAGGTAAATAATGGTTAAGTCTGTGATTCGCCAGTTGTAATGTTAATGCATAAGCACAGGGATCGGCAGCCAGCAGCTCGCGAGCTGAATGCAGCTCTATCAATGTCAAGATATGGCTCTCCAATTTCATGCACAGATATTAATAATTACATTTTTTTATTTTCAAAACTCATGTTAGTGGCTCTTTAAAAATTGGGAAATTTTGTAAGTAGTAATTTTTGGCTCTTCCGTCTCAAAAGGTTGCCGATCCCTGCATTAGCAAAATATCTGGCATTTGTAGTTGCATCATCACAATATTCATTATGATTAAAACTAAAACCAAGGTTAACCATAAACAAATGTATGAAATTCAACCCCAGATTATTGGCACCTCAAAGCAAGTCTGTCTTGAAGCTGTCTCAGAGTTACCCAGTCAACTGGACAACACACACAATTTCTTTAAAATTTTCATTTTATTTAGAAACTGAAAGTTTTTCATTCACCGCACATCGAATATGACCAAATCTTCAGTTAGAATATGTATATTCTTTTCTTATCCACCTCAATAAGATTCATTAAAAAATCATCTTTTTTGTTTTCCCCTTAAACAAAAGTATAATGAAAATTTGTTTGAAGTCTATTTAAGATTGTCTTTAGTGTCATTATTTTTTTGGAAAATAATCCACAGAATAAATTGCACCATTGTTTTACCACAGCACCGCACAAATTGAATGCATTGACTGGTCTCTGGGAACTGTTTTAAAAAACACAACAGTTTCATCCGATCCAGATTTTGTTTCAAGTTTATGGCAAAGAGAATATTTTTATCCTTGTGTTTAAAAGGTACATAAGACCAGAGTTTAGAACACAGAGTTCACTAGATGTCCACTTATAAATAACATGAGTCAACAGAATGAGAGTCCTCCATCAAGTTTTGTTTGTTCAACAATATATAAGCTGCTATTCTTTTTATTCCGTAACAGAAAAATCCAAGAGCACTTGTTATCTTCATTGGTGACTTGAAAAATTCAAATCAAATTCATATTCTAAACTTGACTTTCGCTTAATATCAATCAGCAAGTTTCCAAAATATTCTTGTTTCTTGTATGTGAAGAGTGAGAACTTATATTATTAATTCAGATTTAATTTGAAATTGCAAATACATTTCTTTTTTCCTCTTTTTCTGGTTTCTTTTTTATATTATGCTTTAGTTTTTTAATTTAATTTCGTAGACAGTATTAACAATCAACTAATATAAAATTGTATAAGCTTAACTTGAAAATATTTTTCCTATTTAAAATTTCTCTGATTTTTTTTGCAAATTTCAGTTGCTCAACATTTCAAATAATTTTTCATTTCTTGTAATTTTTGATTAGTTGTTAGACATGTTCCCTTCTTCATAAAGTTTGTACACCAGCTGAAACAGTAAAAAAAAAAAAAGAGAATGAAATCTATCAACATTTTTATAAGAGTTGAAATCAATTTAAATTTAAGGACACACATACCAACTGATAGAGTTTTATTACAGAATGAATTTATCACTAAATTTTTACAGTAGAGTATGATGTGACTGAATAAATATAATTATAATATCTTATATGTTACAGACGCTCTTTCTGTACAGAAGATTATAATATAACTAGAGGCAAGTACCCGGCTTTGCACGGGTTTTATTTTAAATGAGGTTTTCTGTAGAAGCGTACAATACTGTTTATTTGCATGAAGTAAAAGGGTACATTTATCTTTAGCAGGTCAAATACAATTGCCTATCAGAAAAGCATAGTTTCTGCAATTCTATACAACAATCCCAAGACTCTGGCACACCAGTTAAGACTGCACCATCGTGGTAGTGTAGGTAATTAACAACTTTCCAAATTCCCATTATTCCAAATAGTAGAATTAAAGGTTTTCAATTTTTATATAACTTATATGAGTAAAAAAAACAACACTATATTTGGGCACCAGGCTCCCTATAAGTGTTATAAATATTTTTTCGCCTGTTACCATCGCAGAAGTGTACTCAACAACTTGCCAAAGTTTCATGCTTCTACCTACACGGGAAATAGGAGAATTAGTGATATTTATATAGCTCAGATAACGGGAAAAAAACTTTTTGTGCCCCTGGACCCCATGAGTGGGAATTTATTGCCATTAGCGTTAGAAGAGCGTACTTAACAACTTCCCAAATTTTCATTCTTCTACCTACACGGGAAATAGTCGAATTGGGGATTTTCAGTATTTATATAGCGTATATTAGTTTTAAAAAAAACAAACAAAAAAACCCTACATTTGGGCCCCCGGCTCCCAGTAAGTGATAATTTAATTTTTTGCTCACCTGTTACCACTGCGGGGGTGTACTCAACAATTTCCTAAAATTTCATGCTTCCACACAATCAGAAACCTAATCTTTCTTGAGACGTGATTGTATTTCGTTGTCTGCATTTTGTTAATATAGCCCACTTAAGAAAAAGTACATTTGGGCCCCCGGCACCACATAAGTGTGAATTTTTTAATTTTTTTTTCGCCATCATTGCCAGGAGAGTCTGCTCAATAATTTCCAAAAGTTTCATGTTTTTACGACACGGTACATTAAAGAAAAAGTGTTGAGTTTAATTCTAATATAAGAAAAAACATTTGGGCCCACGTCCCCCAATGAGTGGAATTTATGGAACGAATGCCATTATTGTCGGGAGAGTATGCTCAAGAATTTCCAAAAGTTTCATGGTTTTACCTACACGGTAAATTTGAGAATTAGTGATGAGTGAGTTTTTAATATAATAAAAAACTACATTTGGGCCCCTGGCTCCCCATGAGTGGGAAGTTTAAAATTCTTTCTCGCAAAATATCGTTGGGGTAGCGTACTTAACAACTTGCCAAAGTTTCATTCTTCTACCTACACGGGAAATAGTAGATTTTCAGTATTTGTATAGCGTATATTTGTTTTTAAAAAAATTCATTTGGGCCCCCGGCTCCCCATGAGTGGAAATTTTAAAACTCTTTCCGGCCAAATATCGTCGGGGTAGCGTCATTAACAACTTGCCAAAGTTTCATGCTTCTACCTATCCGTAAAATAGGAATTAGTGATTTTCAGTTTTTATATATAGTTCATAAAAGGGAAAAAACTATATTTGGGCCCCCAGCCCCCAGAAAGAGGTAATTTAAATATATTTTTGTCTGCTACCATTGCAGGAGTGTACTCAACCATTTCCTAAAATTTCATGCTTCTGCCTCCTCGAGAAATAGAAAAATTGTTGATTTTCATTTTTTATATAGCTCAAATAAGGAAAAAAAGTTTTTGGGCCCCCCGGCGCCCATAAGTGTGAATTTATGAAACGAAACCTATTTAAGAACCTTCCCCATATAATTATGTGTACGTTTACCTAATTTCACTTTACTGGGTTGCCTGGATCTTGAGTTATTAGGGAACAGACAGACAGACAGACAGACAGACAGACAGACAGACAGACAACAAATGCGTCTTATATATATAATATAGTCTGATATTTTAATAATCTGAGGCATTCTTGTGTTTTGACATTATATGTTCTGCCCTTCTGCAGGATTGCTATTAGCTATAAAGAACAGGCATTTTTTTTCTTAGTGAGAACCCATATTTTTCAAAATATATGATGGAACTAAATTAAAACAATAAGACGCCAGGGAAATCTTATGGAGACCTAAAAAAAAGTCATTCAACTTATTTCACTTTAAAAGATATTTCTAAAATACATCCCAAAAATTGTTATTAGTAAATCAAGGTGTGTTTATGTGTCTTTAATTAAACTTACACTTTTGAATTTGACTTTGAGGCCATCCATGAACTGCTCTGTTGACTTCCCATGTGGAATGAGTGTCTCCAAAGGTCGGCCTGCCCTTTCACGGGAATATGTCTCCTCTAGTCCTCGTGGGATGTAATCAACATTAACATGCACCTAATGAAAACAAACAGCTGACTTCATGAAGGTTACATTTTACACTGCATTTCTCCACCAGCTCAACACCTTACATATAACACACCAGCTGGCAACTTTTAGACAGCATTTTTGGTCTAACCACATACTTTCATTTATTCCCAATGGTACTTGCAGGGTAATACTAAATGCATACATTTTTGTCTAAATCATACTATATTTATTTGACTATTTTTTTAACCATAGCCTTAAAAAGAAAAATTATTGGAACCAAATGATTTCTAGATTTTTCTGTTGCAATGAGTCCTGCTGGTAGGCATTTTTTTGCATTTCAGGATTCACTGAGGCATTTTGGAAAAATGTGTAACAAGTTGTGTTGCACATAAAGTGTCATCGTCTACAGCCTTCCCCATGAACCTTCTGTGAGTGGCAACCTGCTCTGGTGCTATCCCACTTTAAGTGCTACCCCATATTGGCACTATCACCTATTGGCACTACCCCATATTGGCATTACCCCATATTGGCACTACCCCATATTAACACTACCCCATATTGGCACTACCCCATATTGACACTACCGCATATTGGCACTACCCCATATTTGCACTACCGTTCTTTGGTGGTATTTTGACAAGAGTAAGTTTCTTTTTATGGTTATGGTTACCTGCTCTGGCAGCAATCTAATCTTATTGACTTGTATTAGAGCAGCAGATAAAAAAAAAGCATCTGCTGAATCTTTTGTTCCATTACATTGGCAAACATCAATAGATTTTTGTATTCTTGAACAATGAAACTATAAATATCAAACTGATGAATAGTTGAAACATGTTAAACAAAAATGAATCAATAATTTAATGTCATATTTAACTTCATATCTCATATTCCTACTTCATACACTCAGCCATGATAAACTTACAAGTTTAGAAGAAGGGACATCATACATAAGCTCATCATCTCTACGTGCATCACTGAGTCGAACAAAGACAGACGCGCCGTCTAAGAGTTTCAACTGCAGATAGAAATTAATTCAATAAACTGAAACATACTCCCAAAGCCCCCTAGTGATTTAAATAACTGACATAATTTTTTATTCCAGCATTCACAGCTTGACTAAAATATTTTGCAGCTTGAAATCATACCAAATCTCTACAAATCCCTTGGTTTTTTTTTTCTCGACAGCTTTGTAAAACCATTTTAATGACAGCACTTACAGTTTTACTTCGAATATTTCTCTCCATCCACTCTTTGCAAGGTTCTCTGGCCAACTGTTTGAGCATTTGCTGGTTTGGAGCACCTTGATACAATGGCAGCTGGAAGGTCTCGGTGAAGCAGTACTTGTCTTTGAAAATCTGAATAGCTGTCCAGGCCTGCAAACAGATAGTAAATTAATGAAGATCTCCATAGAGATGCTGTTAGTTTGAATAGAAAAAAAGAGGGAAGGCCATGTTAACAATATTGCTTTTACAACTGGGTTCTTAATTTCCCACATATTAAATTGGAATGGAGACCTTCATCATTGACTGACTCTATAAATTAACTAACTGGTTCAGCCAGATTTAAAGAGCGTTTTTAAATCGGATGGGTTGTTTATTGTGACTCGCCTGCTGGTTTATTTCACTGTCAGATTTATATTGGATTGTTTTGTTTCAAATTGTGCAAGCACATTTACAATGTTAGTTTTTTCCCTCGAGTATTTGAATTTATTAATTTTTAAACAATTTATAACCTTGAAATTTACACAGAAAATAATATAAAGTGGAAACTTAATAGAGAAATGTTTTACAATTACTGTTTTTTAAATACTTTTAGTTAATTTAATATGAAAGTTTTTGGTAAAATTATTACTGTAAATCTTAACATTTGACGAAAACAGCAACAGATGAGTTACATGAATTACTCAGGTGTAAAAGATCATTAGGAGATCATAAAAATGAACACATGACAAATTGAGTTGGAATGGTTCTCACCTGCTCAAGTAAACCGTACTTGTAGTTGTCCCTGGTCACATTGACAAACACTTCTTGTAGGTGGATGACTGCCACTAGGAACCTGTGATATGACCTTCTGGGGAAACTCTGTTGAATAAATAATTGGAGACTGAATAACAATGTCTTTTTACTATGATGAAAATCATTTGTGCACCAACAAAATGGAGGCCGGTTGGAGTCACAGCAAAGTGAAAAAAATATAAACTGCTCAAATGTTTAGGGAAATTATTAAGTTATTGATTGTGTTACCTTGAAACCATCTTTCCAAGCTGGAGATGTGTGTGTGCTGCGTGGGTCGAGATTTTCCACAAAAGTCAGTTTGTCGTAAGCAGCATGAGGTGTTCCCTGAAATAGAAAATATTTGTATAAAATTTGGGCTTAAGGGGCCATCCATAAATGACATCACATGATTCCCCCCCCCCCCTCATCACACTTTGTCACAAAAACTTAGACCCTTCTCCAATATGATGTCACAAAGCCAAGTCATGATTTCTATTATTTGAAAATGAGCATTTTAAAAATTACTTTATTGTCATTTCAGTATATATTTCTTGTACAGCTGAACTCTAATGTCATAACAGCGCGAAACCATGTAAAACGTCAGAAAAAAAATAGTAACAAACTGAATATTTAAGTAAAACCTTTTTCTAAATTATCATGTTTTGACGTGACATCACAATTCTTAACCCCCCCCCCAGATGCATGACATCATTTATGGACAGCCCCTAAGTAGTATTTCATATTTTATCATCCATTACATTGACTGCAAATAAAACATATTATTATCCTCTTATTAAGTCATTAAGACATATGTCCTATTAGATGACCCAGCTTTTCAAAACATAAAACACATTAGCACCACATATTTAGGAAAAATAATAATGAAACTTTTTAATTTTACACCCAGATCTTTAGGGCTACTTTTAAATGAAGTGTAGTGAATGTATCATGAAGTGTCTAAATACCCATTGGATGACATGTGAGCAGAAATACAGACTATCAATGTGTAATGCCTTCGGGTTTTTACTACTGATGACTTATTTACACATAGTGTATAAATATCATGCACAAATTCTTGACAAAAATATGATCCTTCAGCCTACATACTTTCTAAAAAAAGAGCATACCAATACTCTCTAAAAAAGACCATACCAATACTCTCTAAATAGACCATACCAATACATTCTAAAAAAGACCATACCAATACTTTCTAAAAAAGGCCATACCAATACTCTCTAAAAAAGACCAAACCAGTATTTTATAAAAAAGACCATACCATATAGAATGCTCCAGGAGGGTTAAGGCAAATATGAGCCAAGGTAAAATTAGCCCATGGAAGATTTACACCACTGTCCAATGCAATCTGATGGGAGAAGATAAATAAAATAATTGAGTCAAGTACTGTCTCATTGTGTTCATTTCAATGAGTTAAAAGATTTAAAATCATTTCTTTTTATATTATAAAAAAAAGTATCAATATGTAAAAATATAAAACATTTGCTTCAAACTTTTTTTTTTTGCATGAAATTTTTTTTTCAGTGAGAAAATTTGGTGGAAAAATAATGAAGTCAGCAATAATACCTTGATACCGTGCCTTGGACTGTAGGCAGAAATCAAGTTTAAGTCTTGATCCAAAGGTTTGGCATCCATTGACTTGGTTAGTTGGTTCTGTCATGAAAAATTTAAATCCTTTTATAAGTCTTATCTGTTATACAATGTTGATATTGCAACCGCTAGATGTAATTCAACATTCAAATATTATTCTTTGTTTTATTAAAGATCTCTTTAGAAAATCACATGAGAAATCACTGAATAATGTTTTCTGTTGAACATAAATGTTAATGTTATAAATTTAAAAAATTAATTGTATTTTTCTTTTAAAATTGTTATGAATTATTTTTTTAAGTCAATTTTTTTCCTGTCTTCCATAAAGAAATAATTACAATTATTGGTTTTCTGAAGTCAACAGCTTACTCTTATATACTGCTCCATGTTTTTGTCTGAGCTCAAGAAACTCTCTTTGGCCTTAGTTGTGGCGGCCACAGCATCACGTATTGTGATGTGAGATCTCTTCAGCATGGCGTGGAACAGTTTGCTCTCCCCTCTCGTCGGCAGGCACTGGCCAGACAGGTAGACACGGTCAGAGTACTTGGGTCGAGGGTACCACAGTCCTAGTCTGGCCCAATCTGCTTGAGGAACTTTGCTAGACTGTGAGAAATGTAGACTTAAGCATATGTATATAGATAACAAATTTTTAGTATAAAAATGTCTCTTTACTTGCAACATTGAGTACTTACAAAGTGTTACTTTAGTGGTTGTTACATTTATATCTCATCATCCAATGTTTTAACTCTTAATGTGTTAAAGCGTGATAATGCGTGCCTCGCGTTATTTTCAAAGCGCGGTAAAGAGCACCTTGATAGAACTCTCTTTAGAAACAAAATTACAGAAAATAAAAACTCTTCAGTGCGTGAAAAAAGGTGTATTCAACTTCCAACAATGGCGGCCGTTTCCCTCGCTAGTGTTAACACTCGATTCGCAAAGTTTTTTGGTAGTTTTTACAGTTTTTTTTTGAAGATGCGATTTTGCAATACTTTATTACTAAAATAATAGTACTAAACTACAGGTAAAAATAGTTTTTAACTCAATACGGTCTTTGGGATACATAAAATAACCATTCTTATCCTAAAAGATGAAGTCAGTATGACAATAATAATATAAATGGATTTTATGCCATTTTTATTAATTTCATAACCGGTTGATCGCTTTTCGGGAAATTCTTACGGGACTGAGGCGGAAGTTTTCCAAAAACTTTATGGCACATTAGGAGTTAAATATCTTATAGAAAAATGCAAAGAATTAACAAAATAATTAAATTATTCTAATTGTTAATGAAAAATTTTTTGTTTGGAAACTAAGGGTTATTCTGGTTCATTCTAAATTTAATGTGAAATTAATTAAGAATCCAAATATTTAATGAATTACCTCTAAAGGTCTTCCTTTGGGCCCCTTGGGCACTTTAGCCAGCCTTACAAGTAGACTAGCACATGGAATGGGGCGGACATTTGCATCTCGCATACATCTTTCAGTGAATGGATCCACACCATTAGGCCCTTGGCTGTATAAACGGAGTTGATGTGCGCCTTCATTTAATGAGATCTGAAGAGATGAGAGGGGGTATTTGGTTAAATTTTGGATGATCAATTTTTGAACCCACTCATTCACCCATATCATTAAACAGCATCAGTCAAACATATTCATTTCACTGGCAATGACAGGATTATTTTCAACTTTTTTTATTATTGAACTAGGGGTGTTGTGGTCTAGCGGTAGCGCGCTGGACTGCCGAACCAAGGTAAAAGTGAGTCACGGATCCAAGCCTCAGTGCGGCAAGGCCCCAAGGGCATTGTGCTAGCCAGACAATCCCTTGCTTGTTAGTGGTGGCTTAATGAAAGTTGTGAACACTACTTCACTTGCCCCATAGTCCGCCATGGACTGAAAGGGGTTATTATTATTATCATTATTGAAGACACATATTTTATAAATAATTAAAACACAGACATTTACATCAATGAATAAATTATTTCATTCTATAAAAAAAGTTGTAAGATATTTTAGTAGGATAGAGTAAAAAATTATGATGATTTTCAAATAAGCTTTAAAACGTCAAAAGGAGAAATCTCAACCACTTTGTCTCAAGCCTCACCTGTAGTCCAGCTTTGTCTACGCTAGGCTGCCTCTCTGTGCCAGACTCAACAAAAACATTTAGAGCAGCGTAGCCAACAACCGTCAGCTGTCTGTAGAAGTTGTCAATGGTGTAAACCTAAAAGCATAATGTAATAAATCATAAACATTAGTTTCAACTTTATCTTATCTTAGATATACAGACGCTCCTTCTATGCAGAAGATAATTGCGTCCACAGACCATGAGAGATGATCTGTTGGGACTCCTCAGGCCGCGAGAACAAATCCTCACCTTCGTGTGGATTCGAACCCGTGACCATCGGTATGACAGTCGAGAGCGCTACCTCTCGACCACCACGTCCCACACTTCCAACTTTGTAGTTGGAAAATTTATGAACTAACTAAGTGCTTCTGAAATTGATATAAGAAATAATAAGAAGCATAGAATGGTAAATTGATGCAATGGTGTGTTGCAAATCAAGGAACAATTTCAATGCTTTAAAAAAAAACAATTAAAAAAAAGCAGTGAATACACATTTTTAGGTTGTCATAAGAATTAGAAAGAGATTGACAATTTCTATTTTGAAATTTGAAATTCGTTGATATATGAACTTTCTTTTCTGTTTCTTTGAATTAAAAAAAAATGTTTATAATGTTTGGGCATTAAAAAAAACTAGTTGTATAGAATAGTATACAGTTCCAACCAGTTTGAACCAAACTGACTCCAGCAAACTGCTGATAAAATCTTAACCAGTTGCTCCAAGTATAATTTTTTCTTCTTACTTTGAAAAGTAACGTGGCAGAGGGTGGAATCTGTGTTTCTCTAAACTCTGATCTGTGTTCATAGACTGGGTTGAATATTTCACTATCAATCTTGACACTGGTTGATATGTCTTTGCCATAAACTTCATACTTGCGGTCTAAAATACGTGCCGCAACCTGAAACAGGAAAACTCAGTTCTTGAATTTATTTCTCTGATGATTTAAAAATAAAAAATCTTAATGTGATTACATAATATATGATCTCCTTAATTTGTTTAGATTATGTCTCTTTTTAATAGGTTTACAAAACAGAATTAATTTTACTAAATTTCAATAAGAAAATATGCCAGTAAGCTCAAACTGTCCATTTCTTTTTAAAATAAGTTATTATCCCATGGAAGGTGGATGGCATGTAAAAAATATTCTTCAGCACAATCCATGAAAAATTGAGTTTTAGTCACAACCATAAAATGGGACAATGTGAACTGCAAGCTTCTTATTAACTTTAAATTTCAGAAGGCATATGGCAGTCAATATAAGAGCCTAATATGGTAAAACAACCTCAGGTTTAATTCTACATGGCAAACACCTATTTACAACAACTCATTTTGTCAATGAAAATGTCCAATCAACCCTAGTTTTTACAATTAATTATCTGACCTTTATGACAGCTGTAGATAATGCACTTAATATAATTAATTTATATTTTATTATGTGTTCTAAATTATTTTCAATAAATGCTCCACTGAAATCTTATGTTATCTGAACATTCCTTTGTTCAAATTAATTCAGATTATTGACATCCTATATTACTAGAAAAAAATGTCACCATTATTATTGTCTTGATTTGTTTGCAAAATAAATTTTTTATTCAATTATAAAACATACCCTTGAATATGTCACTGAATCTGGGAGGAATCGACAACCATCAATGTATATATCCAGACCATCTCCTGCATGGAATGGTTCACTTGGGGGAACTTTCCTATCACATGGGAGCCAGGCATACTGAAAAAAATACATTTTTATTAGTAGGTGTAAAGTCACTTGGATTTCCTATCAAATAAGTTAATACAAACTTTTTAAGCTAATAAAATTATAATTTTAATAGAAGTGAAAGCACTGCAAAGAAATGATAAGGTGTATGTATATAAAGGAAAGTGTTGGGCTATGTATTTGAGATTAAAATCAAGTGTGGTGTCAATCAAAGATGCACAGATGGCAGGAAAATGTTATAATAATAATAAATTGTTAATTTATATAGCGCTGTATCCTAGCAAGGAGCTGGATTCACAGCGCTTTACATGAAGATAATAACATACATATATTAATTAAACAATGTTATAAGGAAGGTATATTTATTTTGATACTTTTCCTTGCACTATTTTTAACAAAATTAATAGCTGTTATTATTTTTAGCTCATACAGTATTGTCCACATCTCCTAATAAAATGCATCAAAGTGATGGTAAGCACATATAGAACTAGTACTTAATCTTTTATTGAAAATCTACAAGGCATGTAAGATAAGAGGTGTCCATGAGCCTATTGGAGAAAACATGTGTCTGTAAAAAAAGACATTTTTTGTGAAATAGTTGGCCGCAATATTCCCTTTTGGCGAGAAATAATTCATTACCTATTTCTTTAGGTTTTGAGAAAAGTTTACAGTACTAAAATTATTTTTAAAAAATAAATAAATAAATTACTCTGTACATAAGTTTTTTTACTTTACACACAGACCAAGAATTCTTAGGAAGAACATTGCTTGTCGCATGTTGTGTTGAATTGACTACCGCTCAAATCCCACAACTGTGTATGCAATAGGATTATGCTTTAACAGGCATAATGATGATATATGTGGTCCACAGCTTCATACAAAGATAAGGTAAACTATGTGTCACATGGTTTAATATACGTGTCACTAAATATACAGATGATATAATGACCTACACACCTCGGGTAAAACACTATCTCCTTCATCAGATAGTTCACTTGGGGTTAGGGATCCAGGACGTGGGTGACCTTGAAAAATATGTATTCTAACTGAAGCTTTGCCGTACCGCCGTGCTTCTCGGTGGTACTGTAAGTCATTGTATGGGATGTTGGTGGGTTCTGGGACTGGTGGCTCATAAAGCTTCAAAACATGGGTTCCTGTGTTGAGCCTCATAATGCTGGGGTTAAACTCTCTTCTCTGTCTAGAAGTTAAGTCTGTGGGAACGATGTAAGATGTTATTTTGTTAACTTCTTATTTTATAAGATTTGAGGAAATGTCAGGATCAAGGTAAAATAACAATTAACATTGTACTTTGTTGCATTGTTAGCAAATAAAAGAAAATTTTCATTTGTGATTTTCCTTAAATTTACTTAAGTATTTTAAAATGATATGTGTTCCAGAAAATACTTATTTGCAACAACAAAAATTGCTTTAAAAAATAATAATAAATAAGAATTAAAAATTCATTTTATTGATATAAATAATAAATCTAATTTCTGTCTTATCTGCCCAACTCAAAAGATGTATTTTTAAAAATTATGTATGACAAAATTAAAAGCCAAAGGTCTCTAAAGCTAATGAAGTTACAGTGGGTTGCTCTGGAAATTTAGACATTGTAAGGCATTCCTTTGGTCCATGATTACCTACAAGATTATATATAATGATTGAACCTTAAATACTTTTTTAATGGTAATATAGGACAAAATTTATTTTAAAAATAACTGACCTCCTTGCATGGACAGCACTAGTGGAAGAGCTGCCCAGGCAATGAGAGTCTCTTCTCCATACTGAGGTCCTGTCAAGTTAGCGGGGTCCGTGCCATCGTTTGGCCCACTGATTTGTTTCTTCAGGTAAAACCTGGCCACAACTAGCATGTCTCCAGACATCTTAACATCCTGGAAAGATGCCTCTTGCTGGCCAAAGACGTGATAGTTGTATTTGAAGTTTGAGCGGACGGCTGTTGTGCTACACATGACAGGGCTGGTGGCGGATTGGACAATCTAAACAAGAAAGTAAAGAAATAAAATCTTTTAAAGCTTCTTTGCCTAATCTGCCTTGTACTTTATTTTATGGGATAAAATATTGAATTATTTAAACCCATCACAGAACAGAAATTCTAATTTTGAATTTCACAACAGTTTTATATGAGCAATTTAATTAATGGATCCGGAAGCATAACTGTGATTTCAGCGCCCATGGCTAATTCATTTTTCGCACCATTGAGAAATTGGGAAAATACTAAATTATACAGAATAAATTGATTTTTGGATTAAACCCTTAGCACCCTTGGTAACTGCCCGATGCCAAGTCACTGAGAGAATGTCAACAAATGCAAACTCAGACAAAAAAATATGTAAATAGTTATTAAGGAGAAACCCCAATCATTATATAAGAGTCACCTTTCCATTAGAATGATAATATGCTGTAAGGCGAAGCTTGCCTTCACCAAGCTCTGCGTGTTTCACCCGGTCGACTTGGAAGCCTATAGTCGGGTCCGAAGTCGTATTCGAGTTCTGTATCGGGGGCAGATTCGAATTCCTGCAAGTTTATATTTAGATTAATGAAAATAGCGTTGAATAATGTAAAATGGTATTTACTTAATGGCATCACACTTAGATGAATACTTTAAAGAAGTAATTCAGAGAAAAAGTGTTTGAATAGCCACATAAAAACCATTACAGACCATAAGAATTGACAATTTAGTTTAAAAAATCCCATATTTGATTTGCACAATGAATTATATAAAGAATGAAAATATTGGAGTAAGCAGGAAAAAAGCAATTAAAAAGAAACTAAATTGTTCTTTAAAATATTGAAAAATGTCTATCTAAATTATATGACAACCAATGTTCCCTTTAAGCTGATCGGCCACGAATACATTTGACCGACGACAAGCAGGAGTTTAGTATTATCACGCAGTACATTTTGTAAAATATTGCACAAATGATGGATGCTGAGCAACTTTTCACATGAGTTTTTTCACTTTGCACACGGGTCAACAAACCTTAGAGGGAACATTGATGACAGCTAAGCATCTGTTAAATATAATTTATAAAAAAAGGAAACGAAAATGTTATTTGAATTTTGTTACTTTTCACAGATTGCTAACAATAAAGCTTTGTTGATGCCAGAAATATCTTTATATTCTCATGTTTTATCATTCAACTAAGCAGATTTGTAGACTTATGTAAGTGAACAAAGAGCTAATGTAATCCAAATAATTTAAAACATTACTTTAGTTGACAACTATATTTAACATTATTTCCCTTTAAATGTTAAAGAAAATAATTTATTTTTTTTGTGTTTGTTTTGTTTAAACTCGAGCTACATTTCCTCATTTCCCTACCTTAGTCTAGGAGAAAAGTATTCCATTGGAGAAGTAGGAGGGGATGCAGAGGGAGGGGGAGGAATAGGCGACACAGCCACCTGAGTGAGGACTACTCCACCCTGTAAAAAGACAACAAGCAAGCAAAAGTTATTGCTTGTGTTTTTCTAGCCTTTTAAAATTAAAATAAGAATTAGTTGCAGTGAAGTTAAATGAAGATATAAGAAAACACTATAAACTAGTAACGTATTTTAATTAAAAGGTAAATGGTGGCATAATGTTATAAACCATGAATAACCTTTTAAAAAAAAGTGATTCTTTAATTCATTTGCATATTTTCCACTCATTTCCTCTCATTACAGGACATTATTGGACAAGCAACAAAAACTTATCAGGGAGTATAAAGATGAAATTAAAAAAAATAATTGTTAATTTTGAACATTTCAAGCTTATTTTGTGACTGAAATGTATAACTAAAATTAAGAAATGAGAAGAGGACTTATTTAGTCATGTAAATTGAACCAGACTGAAATAATGATTAAAGTTATGATATTTAAAAAAAGTATAAAAAATAAAGCAAGTGCTTTGGAATATTTTAAGCTCTAAAAAGCAAAGGTAAAAAAAAAAGGATTACATTTAGTCAGAAGAGACTAAGGAAAAAATTATTTATTTAAGAGAGTAAGAGGAAATAGAAAGTTTGAAGCAAGCAAGAAATTTTGCTTTCTTATTCTACAATTTTTTAACCAATTAAAATTATGAGCAATCTTGTAGAGTTATGTCAGTGCTACTTACCACTGGTGCCACCTGGTACATGTCTTGATTAGTGGCTGCAATTGTTGCCATAGACTGACTTTGAGCATCACGCATGTTGACAATACGGTAATACAGCTCAGCTTCTCCATACTGGATGAAATAAGAGAGGGCACGACACATAAGTATGTATTTTCATCTAAAATTCCTTTTATTTTGACCCCATTCTTGAGGTAATAGATAGTTTTTCCGATTGATTTTTTTTTTACCTTTTACAATTCAGCATTTTAGGTTACTATGAAAGGGAACAAATGTCTTAGTTTTCTCTCATAAGGACGCTTCAAGCATTTTCATAAATATTTATAATTGCTAAAACAAAACAAAAAATTTGATATATTTTATCTATGATCCTTAAATTCCCATTTCCATTTGTATGCATATGTTATCTTGCAGATGGAATTAATAAAACTCATAGTTACTCAAGTCAATAAATTTAAGACAATTTTAAACAGGATTTTTTACAAAACAAAACAAATCCTCACCTGAGGGATTGTGTTCAAGTCGTGCATAGGAATGTAAGGCTTCAGAGGAACAGCTCTGAGAGGCAAGCGATGACGTCCTGTCATTAATCGATCCTGGCTGTCAAACAAGGGAATCTTGGTCCAAGCCCGCGTAATGAGCCTGGTCTGGTCATGCTCTGAACCAGGGGCCGACCCAGCAGCTTGTAGCTCCACCACAATACCAAGGTCTGGTTGTGGAGGACATCTAACAGCCCAAAGAAACGAGTAAAATCCAAGTAGCTTTGATTCATCAGCCTTTGATTTTTATGTGACATTCTTTTACATGTTTAATTTTGAAAGTTATAATTATTAATTTTTTTATTAATTTTGAAGTCATCCTTCAGTTATGTTAGCAGATGCATTTAAAAATTGTAAGTTATTTTTCATGAACTCTAAAATGTCATAAAAGTTTAAATTTGAAAATAATTACTAACCCATTTAATTAAGCAAAAGTTCTATGAAAAGTTGTGGAAATAAATTTTATTATAGTCAATCTAGTTCAAAGTTTTTAATGATTTTAAATTTACCTTGGAACTGGCTGTCTGGCACCAATGACAGCATTAACTGCACTGTAGTCGTTTTGTCTTGTGGAGGGCTCGGTGTAAACAAGGGGCAGAATGGTTGGCTCCCCTAGCTTGGCTTGGGTGTTGTGCAAGCCAACAATGAGTCTCACAGCTTGGATACGTGGGTCCAAGTTAAGAACAAAGTCATAGAATATTGTGAAGCCAGCACTGTAAATAACAAGTGTGAGGTATTGTGCATGGATGAAGAACAATACTAAGAGAAAAATAACAGAGGTTAAAATATTTTATCTGCAGCTTAGCTTGGCGATTCGGCACCCTTACTGCAGCAGTTTGTTCTCTTGTTATCTCTTTCAGGTGTTCAAGAGTAATCAAATTAAAGCAAATGGTTAAGGCTCCTGGTACTTAAATTTGATGTGCCTGTGTACGACTATTCCTTATGTTTGCAGAAAAAGTCTCAACTATATAATTGCCCTCTATTTTAAAACCTGGAAATGCTTTAACATTGTATGCTTCTAAAAGTATAGAAAAAAACTAAATTTCTATAATTTTAAAATTGTTAAATTGTTTTCTCACTTACTTGGAATGAAATTTATAATTACTGTTACTCAATATTTCAGAGTAAAAAACAGTTTTAATAATATTTAAAACCAGTAATGGAGTCGAAATATATTTAAAAACTAGTGGCACCTGCCATCTATTATTAACTTTAGGTGAAAGGTCTATGTCTAAATATAAAATAATTTTTTCATTCAATTATCTACGGTAAAATGTATCAAGCAATTTTTTAAAAATTCATTAATAAATTTTCAAAATAATAAGATTTAAATCAATTGCTTTATCAAAAATACTGCTTTATTGCATTTAGTATATGTTATTGAAAATTTTAATATAGAGTTACAAGACAGTCAACATTTTATTTTTATTTTAATTCCATGAATTGCTTTCATTTAATTTTAAAGGTTATTTTTAAAAAATAAAAATAAATAATTTCTAAAAAATATTGCCTAACTTAATTCTTTAACCATTTCATTTACACAAAATTGTATTTATATTAGTGAAATATCTAAAGATAATTTTTTTTTACCTTAATGTTTTCTCAATAAAACAATCAGAAAAGTTTAGATGTTTTAAAAACCATTTGTGACTTTATAATGCCAATAAGTCTTTGTTGAAAATGTTATGTTCTGTTCCAAGTGGTCCTTGTCAGAAATTAAACCTTTTGCTTACACAGTTACACAGTTTATGCTGATATATTTTGCTAGACTTAATATTAAACTAAATTATTTTTAAAATAATTGAAAGGACAAGTATGATGAAAAAATATATTTATTTAATATAATTTTAAACTAATAATAACATGCAGGCAATTAAAATGAAATAATTCTTTGTTTTACAATGATAACTGTACATGTAGAACAAAAACTTATGGCAAAAAAAAAAATTGGAATAAATACACTTTTAAGTCTTAAGAGAGGTGATTAAATTTGTTACATTATTTTCCAAAACATTTTACCTCATAAGGTATGAGCATTGATCAATGCTATAAAAAATGTGCCTAAACACTTATTAAGGTTAAAAAATAAAACTGCTTAATTGATGAATGTTATATTTATTTTTATTGAGGTAGTGTAGAATGATGATCTTAACTTCAAATCCATTTCTAAAATTACAGGTAACTTTATTTTTTATCAGTAAATTGAATGAATAAGTTCCATCTTTTAGTAAACACATAATATATGTATTAATATAATATATGCTGTTTATAAAGAGGTCACAGATTACAGATCATCCTTACAACATTTGCTTAAAATTTTGTATCACTTTGAAAGCTTATAAGAAAATGAGTTGTTACTTTTAAGTAATTAAAATAACAAATAATAGAAACAACAAGTATTAGAGAAGCTTTAGGGAGCCAACCATCTGTCAATTTTAAGGCACAGCAATAAATATAAAACATCTCACAAATAGACACTATAGTTTTAAGAGGTAAAAGTTAAAACATGTGACAAAAAGTTCTTTTTAGTCAGTTATTATTCTGTTTTGTATCATGGAGGTCTACACATTACAACATGGAGTTTTAGCAGTGCTGTGTTTAAGAGCAGAGAATTAATTTCATTATTGTGCTAAATTTAAATTCAAAGCGATCAGAATAATTAGTCTTATTTTCTCTCTTAAAAATGTACAGTTATAAATATTCTTTAATCAATTAGAAATAAGTTTTGTATTTCTCTCTTAAAAATGTACTGTTATAAATATTCTTTAATCAATTAGTAATAAGTTTTGTATTTCTCTCTTAAAAATGTACAGTTATAAATATTCTTTAATCAATTAGTAATAAGTTATGTACTTGAAAGCTATAGAGAGTCTGAATAATAAGTCTTATTTTATCTTAAATGTAAAATATTAAATTTTCTTTTGATATAATAAAATAAGTTACATAAACATAATTTTTACAAATATTCATGAATAGCTTCACATTGTATATTATGGTGGTAAAAAACCCACCCAATCCATCAATAAAATCTTGGACCTCATGAGTTATATTCCACATAAGAAAAAAAACAAAACATACAAATGTGTCTCTAATGATAATTAAAAATCTAATTTATGTATTTTAAATTCTATATTATTATTTATAATCAGTATGTGTAAAAAAAATCTACTTATTCCTGCAATTTAAGATTTTAAAAAATCATTGCTAGCTTACTAGTTTGATCATTGGAATGCAAATAATTTTTTTTTTTTAAACTTGAAAATAATTAATAAAAAATAACATGAAATCAATTTATGTCTATTAGCAAATTTGTGCAATTTAGTCTGCGAAAAAGTTTGTGGAGCTAAGACTCACCGAGAAAATATCGTCAATAGTCTTGGGTATAAAATCACAACCTTTAAAAATCACTACACATGGGCACAGTAGGTAGTGAGAAGTCAAATTCTTAATTTATTGACTTACATAAAATTGAATATAATTGCATATTTGACATCACAAAAGTATTTATACTAAGTTTAAATGCTGAAGTGGCATCAAACAATATTATATCAAATGATGAGTATCGAAATTCCCCCATTTCCTGTTATTGTGTTGGAGTTATAATCAAGACACATTCAGTTTTCAATTAATTTTCTTTGCACATTGAGGATTTTTATTCTAGTTAATTTATATACTTAATAAATTATCACAGATGTTTATCACAGTTATTTAAATTTCAACTAGTTTCTTATTATTATGTAAACATTTACATTTATAAAAAATATTAACCAGCTTAAAAGCTTTTATAAAAATTAAAAACAATTTAAATGAACCAAAACTTAATATTTATTACAGCATTTTTTAAAAAAACTATATTAAAAGTGTTCTTTTTTTCTGATGGGAATAATAAAAACAAATTCTAATTATATAATACCTCAAATATTTGAATTATTTTGGAAGACTACAATTATCGTATTTTCTCGCATATAAGCCTAGCTCTCAAACAGCTTTAAAATAGTCAGTTTTTGCAAAAACCTGCATATAAGCCAACCATGCCACTGTCTAATTTTACTCAATGTTTTTGGATCATAGAAATTTTTTACTTAAAACATAACAATTTCTTTACCTTTTGGAATGACATAAAACGTGTTCTGCACTTTCCACATAATTTGCTATAATAATATCGGAACCTCTGCTCCTAAGTTGTTGACAACTGATGATTACAAAGTATATATTTCAACAAAAAAAATACATTTTAGTGTCTGTCCTTGTGTCCATTTTGTTTTGTGCAAATATAAGCCGACCCCTGATTTCAGTATTGTATTTTATAGTTCTAAACTCGGCTTATATGTGAGGAAATAGGGTAAATATTATTAAGATATATCATTTTACACAAAATAATGCTTTGAAAAATTGTATCTAAAAAATGCTATAAGTACTGACGTTTGCATATAATATTTAGTAATTAAATTTTTTCTTTGGAAATGAATTAAATTTTTAATAATAAAAATAAAGTGAAAATGTAAGGCAAAAAACCCCTCAGATAAACTGTTAAGTAGCCAAATAAAGCCATAATCTTGATTTTTGCAATAAGGACATTAAAGCACATATTATGGTTGGATACTGAAAATTAGGGCTGGTAACGATTAATTTAAATATAATAGTTAAATTTTAAAATATTAATGATCGATTTCATGAATTAATCGTTACTTTCAGTTTAAGCCAAATATCTTAAGGGAAGGAACAAAAACAGGTATTGACTTTTTTTTTTGAGTTATTTCCCCTGTCTCGTAGACATTGAAAGATAATATTTTGAACGTTTTTAACTGCTATGTTCCTCAGCGATACAGATCCTGTGATCTGGGCTCTTATATTATTAATAATTTTTTTTAATTAATTGAAAAAAATATTTTAAATATTTTCTTACATTTTAATCAAATTTTTATCGATTAAAATCATTTCAGTAGATATTTATTCCAAAAAAAAAAATGGTAACGATTAATCAAGAAATTTATTGTTAATTTTTGCAGCCCTACTGAAAATCAGAACTTTTTTGTTATAGTTTATCTTCTCTTATGCTTATAGAATATAACAAAAGTTTTCCCAAAATAATTTTAAAAAGTCTGTTTTCAGGAAGACGGAAATCAAGTAATATCAAAGAATTAAAATATATTTAAAATTTTGAAGAAATAGATTTTAAAAATATTTTGTAGCCTAAAATTGTATCTAAAGACAAAATTATAGATAATAACTAACACACAAGACTAGTAAATGAGGCAATCTTGCAAAAAGAGATCCATCGAAAAATGCCTTTATCTTGAAGTAAGTATTTTTAGCAGCTCCATCAAAGTGCCTGCTCATGATGTTCCTGAAAGGAAACATCCACATACACATTTCAAATTAAAGAATAAAACTCATAAAATGTAGTTATGAGCTAAAAATATTATTAAAAAACAACAATACAATTCTACATGTATAGATGTTTCTCATGTATAATATAATTATTTGTGTTACATTTAATAATAACACAGTTTTCACAGAAATGTGGTAAGATATATAGTATCATTTTGTCAGAGTAAAAGTAATTACAGTTATAAACAACAACTTAGAGAATTTTATTCAAGCTCTTACCTGGCATCACAAAGAATAGATTGAATCAAAGCTGAAGTTCATAGTAAGGGTCAGAATTCATATCTTGCCGATAATGTGTTTTCGCCCATGTGTGTGCATAAGGTTGACGGGGGCTGAAACGGCAACACGCGGAACTTGCAGAATTCGGATTAGTCCAGATAAAAAACTATTTTTTTTTTTTCTAATTTAACTCATGGCCCAAAATGAAGTTTAAATGACAATAAAACTAAATTATTAAAATTATTAAATTTGAAGCAGCTTAGTTTAGTTTCAATATATTCATTGCATCTTGATAAAAAAAGGAGCAGGCTGTTTAAACAATGTTTGTTTTGAAAATATTCCACAGATGAAGATTACATTTAATTTATAAGCATCTATGTACAATGGTTTTACATGTATTTCTCTTTGCTACATTCAAAATACTGAAAGGCTTATGATCATTTAAAATAATTCTTTAGTATTAGCATTACTCCTTTTTTTCTCACAAGGCAAAACATTATCTATTTTATCTTACCTATAATCATAAGGAGCAAGTCTGTCCACCTCAATTATTTGCTTAGAAAAAATAAATTAAAATTTAGTATTACTTTTCTGTGAAAATTAAAATTATAATTCATATATTAAAAAACGTTTATTTTAAATTTTTTCTATTGTTTCATAATAAATTTTTTTTCATAAAATTCAAGAAGAATTTAAATAAAATCAATTTTCAATGTAATTTTCAAAGTTTAAAAAGAAATATTTACTTACATTTAGTTGTCGGCAAAAAGAATTCTCTTATTAAACTTACTGGTTGGGCCATAGGTGGTGGTGGTGCTGAGACTTGGATGGGTGGTGGTTGATGGACAATTATTTTAGATGGCTTGTCATGTATCTTTAAATAGATGCTTTCATGGCGCAGTCTCTCAATTTCTCGTTGCAGGTCATACATTTTACGAAGGTGATCCTGTTGCATGCGTCGAATATCTCGCTCAAGTTCATCTGGAAAAAATTGCACAGGATTTTATGAAAATGGTTGGTTAAAATTTGACAAGGGATATTTAATTTTTAACAGTGAATAGATTTTAGTTACAACATAATTTTTTTGGGGGGTCACACATCACTTTTACTTTGTGATTTTTATATTTTGAAATTTACTGATCCTCCATGTTATCTTAAATTATTTTAGAAAAATGTAATTTACTAAAAGTTTATTTATGATCCTCAGTCAATTACAATGCTCACACTAAAGCCAAAAAATCTATTTGAGTAATGAAAAGGCATAATGCAATACCAAATAAATATGGAATAAATAAATTTTTTGGACTGTGACTTTAGTTAAAGCATGGTGAAGCATTCAACCAACTATGACAGATGATTGCCTTGAATGAATTAGTTGATCTACTATCAATTTCCATGGAACCCACAGTGACGGATGAGAACTGAGAACTCAATTTGGATTGAAAATAAAAACTAAAAAATAATCAAAATTCCTAGTCAAGTATTTTAAGAATCACTGAGAATTCTATGAGAGAATGCATTGCATACATTGAAATATATAATTGGATAATATTAATATTTTCTTTAATTTTTTTTTCTTGTTTTTTTAAATTCAGGTGAGGACACATTTTTAAAATTAAAATTAAGTCTAGAAATATTGTCACTGAATATCTTTTATTAAAAAAGAAAGTAAACATTAACTGGAGTTTGTATATCATTGGACGTGTGTGTCCGTAAAAAACATTTTATTGCCTTTTTCTAAATTCCTATGTGTCCGTAAAAAACATATTATTGCCTTTTTCTAAATTCCTAATAAATTATAACATTGCATTTACCAAATGCCCCTAAAAAATTTGAAGTATTAACAATACATCACATCACTATAATCCCAATAAATTATAGTGATATATTTTTGGTTACATTTCAGTTATAGTTCAGTTATTTTAAATTTCTTCAGTATCCTAAGCTACATGTCATGAATTCAAATGAGTTTGTTGACTAAACCATTTCCAACCCAAAATTTTAAAACTGTAATAATCCAAAAAGAGGCTTTACAAAAAAAAATGACAATGCTAACTACTTGACTAGGCATTTGAGCAAAGTGATCACTACAAGCAGCTAGAACAAACTTAACAAACACAAACTTGACATGGGTCATATGTCAATTTTATTAATATCTGAAATATGGTCTGTACAGATATTTACAATTAAAGACACTAAATTTCCTTTGAAGGTATTAAAATATGTCAATTAACAACAGTGTGGACTTTGATACCGCCCAGTTGTCTGTACAGCATCAGTTATTTCTTTGGCATTTATTTCATTATTTTGAAATTTCAATATAAAACAATTCTGATAGTTTTTTTTAAATAAAATGTTCAAAAACTTAAAATGTATCACTTTGCTCAAAGAAAAACAAATGTAAAAATTCCGACTTTTCAAATAATTTAAATATACCAAAAAATACAAGGGTAAAAAAAAGGATTGCTTACTATCAACCTGGAACAGTAATGAAATATTATATATAATAGAGTTGACTTCAAATGGAAAAAATTTGTTTAATTGTTGAAGACTTTCATAACCAAAAATTTCACATGATCACATTTAAACAAAAATGTTTTTTTAAAATTATCATTAAAATGAATGTATTATGAAACAACATACTTAAAAACTATTTGAGCATCATCATTAAAAAAAAATAGGTACAGATGTCATTTTCAAACAGTTGCACAGAAACTTTCTTTTATATTAGATGAGATAAACATAACTTCTAACAATACAGGAACAATTGAGTCACAGCTTCAGTGTAATAATTAAGTAATACTGAAGACATAAAGTTGCATTTTCTTGTCCCACAAAAGTATTATCAGCAAAAGAACTAGTGCAAAAAAGCAACTATTATGGCAAGCATAATTCAAAATCTTAACTCCCAAATGATTGGTAACTTACAACAAAAACTGATTTTATTTGGTAAATTATACCAAAACAGTAATAAGCATTCATAATTATACAATCATCCAGCAATGATAGGAATACTACTTTTTGGATGAAAATAAAATTCATTACAATTTCTCTAATTTTGAATTTTGTCACAAAAATGATGATGGACTAAGTGTCATTTTTAGGTATAAAAAAAACAACTAATGATGTGAAAAATTTAAACTAAGATTCATCAGGGATCTAATCACATCAGTGTAAAATAGCTAACAAGGCAACACCTGTTCACTAACAGAAAGCCCTTTAAATTTTTTTCTAGCATGGTGGAGCAGGTCCCCCAACACTTCAAGTTATGTAGGGCAGGTGTTTCAAATAATCTTTGCAAATAGGACACCAGCCAGAGCCGTTTGAATGGTATTTACCTGCAAAAGCATAAAGTGGTCGTCTGTAAGACGGCTTTTATATTGGGTGAAGCTAGATGCCTATTTCATTATTGTGAACTACAAAGCAACTAAGGAAAAAAATGAAGCACCTCTATAGGAAAATTAGCTTGTGATCTTATTTATTTACATATGTACATTAAATTATTTCATTTTAAGATTTGGGGGCAGTTCTGGCTGGATTTAAAAAAAAAAAAAGAAGTGAACTTTAGTTTGATAAAAATTGGCTATGAAAAATAAATATTGTTCCTCCTTTGAGAAAGGAATCAAATCTAATGACTTTTATGTAAAGTTCTAAAACAGTCATTTAAAAAATAAGATCTTTTTATCACATTCCATTTATATTTTATTTAGTGGGTGAATCATTTATCAACAACTGTGGGCGTGGGTGGGGTTGGGGACGGGCTCTTTTAGAATATGAACCACCATCTGCAACCTCAGTTCTGGCTGTGTTGGCAAAGTAGCTATCTTCAAACTGAGATGGGTTTTTGGAAGTAAGATCTTGTTTTCTAGGAGTGGAATCTAAATTTAATTTCAAATCTGGGTTTGCAAGACCAAGATCTGCATTTTTCTGGTGGATCCTATCTATAAGGTCAATATCTTCCCCCCTGACATTGGGCTGTGACATACGGCTGTAGCTATCTCTTAGTTCCTTCTCAACTAAGTTAAGTTTTCTGGCAGAGAGGTGAGCTTTGTAGTAGGGGGTCTCCCTCACATCCTCATTCTGTTCTAGGATAGTCTCAGGAAAAACCTTTTGTTGGGGTCTAGGACCAACTACATCATTAGTGCCCTCCGGCACCATTGTCATGATACTGGCATTGCCCTTGCGCTCAACATCTTTCTCGACCGGCACCTCTGCCCTCTCTAAAACATACCTGGTAGTGCCCAAATCATACCCATACTTATTTTGGACATCCACATCGATTCTCTCTTTCAGGGCATTAACATATGTGACTGGTTTCTCTTTCAATAAAACTAGCCTACTAAGATTTGGCCTAACAGGTTTGATATATCTGGTGTCCAGAGGTTGAACTTGTCTGACACTGGTTCCAGCTCTCTGTCTTGTTGCTCTGGCCCTAGCCCTACCTTCTCTATCATCCTTGCGACGGTGTCTGGCTTGAAGGTTCTGTTCTTGGAGCAGGAGCAGCTGTCTCTGTAATCTCTCATTCTCAAGCTCCAGTGCCAGGAGACTGTGATCTGGATGGTGTTTGTCTGTAAGATAATGTTTATAAGGAAATATTTATTTCATACCAGTGTGAAAAGTGTTTGTCTGTAAGATAATGTTTATAAGGAAATATTTATTTCATACCAGTGTGAAAAGTGTTTGGCTGTAAGATAATGTTTATAAGGAAATATTTATTTCATACCAGTGAGGAACTTAAAAAATGAAGTCCCTAAATCCATCATCTAGCACCCCTTTTTTAATATCCTGTCATTATTTGTAGTTATTTTTCCTCTCTTTTTATTTTACATAAGTATTTTTTTGATATAGTATGTCTTAAGAATTTAAATATAATTTTAATACTTATGAAAGTACTGTCTGCTAATTGTACTGATGAAGGCATTAGCCGAAACGTTTACTATTGTATTAATTAAATAATAAAGCTGGATTTTATTTTTGTCATTACACAATTTGTGTATTTTGTATTTTCTCCTAAATCCAAGGCATGAGACATGAATAATTTAGAAGAGTTTTGTAACTTAACAAATTTTCTATGTTTTATTATCAAAAACATTTACCAGTATAATTTTACTAATTTGTATTCCTAAACTCTTTTAAAAGAGTTAATGTTATTTTTAAGTTATATCATTCAATTATTTGGTAACATGCTTAACATTCACGAATTCAATCCCAATCCTTAATTTTTTTTATATTTAACTGCTAATGCAAAGAAGTTGTTAATATTTTGCAACCTGCCAAAATTTTGTTTTTAAACAATTGTATAAAAAAATAACCACTACTATCACTTGTACAATTACCTTTAACTTTGCCGGGTGGTCTGTTCCTTAGGGAGTCATCTATTGCCTGAGCTTCTGCCTGCATCTGTGCTAACTGCTGCAGTATACTTGGATCAGAGCCTCCATTTTGCAAGTAAGCTTGTCTCACAGCAATGATTTCTGCCACCAGAGAGTTGCCGTAGTAAATGGGATAGACATACTGTTGTTGCTTTTTGCCCTCCACTGGAATGGGACTGCAATTAGAAAAGTTAAATAAAATCAATGACGAGATTTAAAGATAGGAGAAATTGTCTTTTAGTATTGGATGAACTTAAATCCTAAGAGTATTTAATTACTTCTCTGATAATATGAGAATGTTTCAATGCCAAAGTCTAAGACTTATGGTGTCATGAATACTAAAATTGATTTTTGTGCTTTTCTAAAAGCATATTAATTTTCTCTTAAACAAATTAAAATGAACAGAATGAACAGAAGTATATTTCTTTAAAATGACAACTCCGTAACTCACTAATTATACTGAGTTGCCATCAAACGTCTTAATTCCTCCAACATTTTCTGATTCCTGGCCTCTTGATCTTTAAGTTCCTGTAGTAGCGCATTCATTGAATCATCATCTTTGATTGGTCTGCGCCCCAGATCTTCAAGTCTACGTCTGATCTCTGTTTTAAATCATTCCAAACAGAAGGACTAATGATATTAATGAGGAAAACTTTGCAGGGCAGTGATAGAGGTAAGAATATTTTTTATGTAAACACTTTGGAAGGAACTTCTGAATTTTTTTTTCTCGTTTGTTTATCGTGTTGAGTTTGTTGTAAATTTTAAAAAACACTGAAAAGGCTAAAGAGTTTGACAAAAGGTTGTTTTCCCATTAGATTAAAATATATTAGTATCCTCCTTTCCTTAAGTATATACTTAATGACATAAAACCTACACAGGCCTAGCGATGCCCTAAGCCTTTCTTAACTTTTCAGCAAAAAAACTTAAAAGTTGTTTAACTTTGAAAAACAACAGAAGACCATAACCACTGACCCTCTCTCTGCCTCTCCAAGTCTCTGTTCCTATTCTGTAAATGTTCCATATTCCTTCCATGGCTCTCTGCTAACTGTTGGGCTTTCGGATCTGTTTGATGGTTGTATCTGGGCACATCAGGCTGTCAGAAACAGATGATTTCATTAACTCAATTAAATGTGTATTGAATGTTGTATGATTGCTATGGAATCAAATGTACAACAAAAAATTTTTTTAATCAGGTGTCCTCCAAACCAAAACAGTGATGAACATCTATAAAGGTTGCAGTTTAAACTGTGGTGGTGACAACAATTTTAAACAAATATTCTTAAGTATATTATATCCATTTTATTAATATTCACTTTAGGAAAATACAGAAAAATCTTAAATCATTGATTTATTGTTTGTTTATTTTTCAGCCAATTCTGTTATACTTATTCTAAAACATTACACAATGATTCAATAACAGCTCATTGAAAACAAAACTTCAAAATTTAATAATGCCGACTGTAGGAGCTAATGTAAAAAAACTGGTCATCTAGGTGATCTTCTCTATGAGCCAGAATACTCATTCTTCCCTTGTGACTCAGCAAGCCAGCAACAAACCTGCTGTCTATGGTAATCTTTTTTTGGTTCTCCGTACAGCTTACGCTCTCTCTGTCTCTCATACTGAAGAGTGAAAAAAATTTGAATCTAAATTAAAATTTTAAAAATAAAATTATAAAATTAAAAAATGTAAAACACTAGCATATTAATGAATTTATTTATGCTTATAATAAAACTCACATTTTATTAATAAAAGTAGGTAGTATTAATTAATATTAATATGAATTATAACAAACTACTAGGCCATACTTAAATGTATTTATCATCAAGTTAAGGAGCATATTAATTTTAAACTTCTGATCAGATTAGGAATTCATTCTTATGTCTCATAAAATGAAAAAAATATACTTACTTGTATTTGTAAATCTCGTAAAGCTTTGTCCTTAGATAGTTGTAGCTTTTTGCGTTGATTTAAGGGGCGGGGTGACCCTTTCAGTTGACGATTGGTTTCTTCCAGATCATCAAGCAAAATACGCTCTTCAAAATCTCGGATCTCTCTTTGCCTACTTCGCTGAGCCTTCAGCCTCCTGAGCTGCTGTAGTGTGTCATCTAAAGGCATGGTAAATTTGGTGCTGTGGTTGCTTGTGGTGCTACTGCTTTCAGGTGATCTAAATTCACCAAGTTGTCAAGGTTAACTTCGGGCTCACCAGATAGGACCCATACACACCATCAATCCAGGTGGTAAGCTGGACTTGAAAGGTGGGGGTGTCATCTTGCAAAGAAGATTCTGCACAGTGACCATGGAAAATATGGTCGACATTTAGATTTAGTTTCCATCTAGGCACTGCTCTATGCAAGGTTTTAATTTGGTAGCTAATTCTCATCTTCCTGCAGCCAAAAAGACTCAATCTAAATATGAAGCATCGTGGTATTTCAAGTCATTTTTATTTTAGAGTTCTCAGAAGATATTGCTGTGACTTTGAGAATATCAGGAAACCGTTCTTTTGAATAAAAAATTTAATTTAGATCTCTTATTCATCACAAAGTTAGCCTAGACTTGTTCAACAGAAGTACGCTGCTAAGTAAGCCCAAATTTATAAATACCAGTCCTTCTCGCTTTATCAGTGGTGCCATGTTCTTGACTGAGATACTAATAGATATAAAACACTTCCAACTGTGTGCCGGTGCGTGGAATTAATCAATTCATCGCCACTCCAGAAGTTGACAAGTAGTTATAGTTACAGTTTTTAGCACTTTTTTTTTTTTAAAGTACACAGTATGATGAGATGATTCCTTCCCTTTAAGAGCGTGTCTTGAAACAGATCAATTTCGTTAAGTCTTCATAATACTCCATGTTGTGAGACAAGATGGTGCACAAAACTTTTCGGGCCTACTGACTGGCGACGATATATCGAAAGTGCCGAATTCGTTCGTAACACGTTACCATTGACGACTGAAAACACTCTTCAAAATAAAACGGTGACGAGTTAAACTAAACCCAAGATATCGTTTATCATGAAATACGGTGTTATTGATCGAGCGCTGAATGGCCTTAAGGTCCATATACAATAAAAGAAAGAAAAAAAAAGTCAGGCGATTTTCATACGAGGCACGCCATAAAACTTTTGTGTGGCCTACGCAGGGTATTCACGTTTTCAATGAAATCAATGCGAGTCAACAATCAAACTATAATACAGTTTATGTCAACGATCGTAAATTCTTTTATCGAATTCAGCTTTTTATTGAATGCCAGGTCAAGAGAAGAGAAAAGAGACCTGACACTTGATACGAGAGATGTGTAGTTTTATTTGCATATATTGTATACCAAATACATACATACCATTTGAATATCATATTCACTAAGTGTGTACTCTTTTATTGATGACCAAATTACTATTTTGTAATTGAAAAAAAATGTGTTTAAGCTCATATTTATCTTATCTTAGGGGTCGTCCATAAATGACGTCACACGATTTTTGCCGAATTTTACCCCCTCCCCCCCTTGTCACATTTCGTCACAAAAACTTAGATCCCCCCAACCAATATGACGCCACAAAGTTGTGACCCCTCCCCCAAAAGCGTTATTTTCCATTTGAAAATGAGCATGTTTCAAATCACTTTATTGTCATTTTAAAATGTATTTAGTGTGAGGCTCCACTCTAATATCATAACACGCGCTAATCTATATAAAACGTCAGATAATAAATGGTAAGAAATCGAATTTTTAAGATAAACTTTAATTTAAAATAGCATGTTTAAAAGGGCGTCACAATTCTTAAACTCCCCCTCGTGACACATCGTCACAATTGTGGGGACCCCCCTCCCTCCTAGGTGCGTGACGTCATTTATGGACGGCCCCTTATCTGTTACAGACGCTCCTGATATACACAAAATTATTGCGTCCTACGTTTATCTATGGTTTGTGTTTAGTCTTGCAATCTTAATAGAGTTTTAAATGAAGATAAAGTGTTGACTTTCCTGGTTTCTTCAGGCAACCCATACCACGCCCGAATTCCGGACGGGAAGAAAGAAAACTTGTATGTGTTTGTTCTTGCATACGGGATAAGAAAGGTGTTTTTATCCTTATGTCTATACGAGGGATGTATTAAGTTATCTTTGAGTTGTATTTCTAAATTGAAGTTAATTGCTTTGTTTATAATTAATTACTAATTTACTCTTGGTTCTTCTATCCTCTAGTGTTTCAATGTTAAATGATAGAGCTAGTGATGTTACTCTTGTCACTTTTGAATATTCTCCAGTAAAGAATCTGGCAGCTCATTTTTGAATTTGTTCTAGTTTGTCAATGTTTTCTTTGGTGGATGGGTCCCATACTGAAGATGCATATTCTAGTATAGGTCTCACCAGGTTGAGGTAGCATTTTAATTTTTATATCTTTATTACATTTGTAGAAGTTTCTTTTTATGAAACCTAATGTCTTGTTTGATTTTTAAAAAATAACTTCATTGACATGGGGATTCCTTGACAGTTTTAAATAGATGGGGACGGGGAACGCACCTAGGTGGCACGTGTAAAATTCAAGAGATACCAAGCCTACGATATAGTCTAGTTCATGATTGCGCACCATATTTAAAAATTATTTGCCTACACATTTTAAACAATGTGTGTATGTTTATTTTTATTGGGACGGGGGGGGGATAAATTAAAAGTGCCACATGGATAAAATAGAAAGGCGATTATTTATTTATTTTAGAAATCAATCAAGATATACAGTTGTGGAAGTAAGATGTCGACTGGTCTTGCAAATTAACGCAGATAAGAATTACGATTATCTGCACTAAGCAGAGGCGTCACTAGGGTTGGTCATCCGGGGCGGTCGCTCATGGTGTCACGACTCAACGCATAGTACTCCTCCGAGTTTTCCAGTGCCAAATCACGGGAAATAAAATAATCTAAAACTTCAATAGTTCAATTACAGTACATTCGATCGATCTTAAATTTTGATACATCATTTTTATCATTGGCACGAGTCTGCCTGCAAAATTTCAGCTCGCTAGCTTACGAGGAAGTGGTTTAAAAATCGATCCAAAGTATTTTCGGCAAGGGCTCAGACACCACAAGTTAATATAAAATAAAGGATTTTAAAAAACAAAACAACAATAACAAAAAAAAAAAAAAAAAAAAAAAAAAAAAAT
>MUZC01002718.1:254114-266937 GCA_002072015.1 Radix auricularia
AAAAAAAGCTATCCTGGAGATGAGCGCGTCTTTCTTTGGATTGGTTGGCCTGTTCATACCAAACTATCTCACACCATGGAATAGCTTGCTTTTTTTCTTCCCCTCAACGCTCCTTCAACTGAGCACTGATCACGTTTAACCAAGCGGGCAGCCGAGCCTCAAAACTCCACGTATCAATCAAGAGTTATGAGGACGTTATGTCGTTAAGATATTCGCATTGCACTTAACTGAAAGGCAGGGTCTTATTCGCGTGGCTAAGAACGTCCCTGAGCCCACCCAACTCCGAGTGGGTGTCTGACATCAGTTGGGGAAAGTAAAGGCGACTGGGCATTGTGCTAGCAACATAATCCCCTCGTTGGTCGTGGCTAAAGAAACCTGTGAACGCTGCTTCACCTGCCCCCATAGGCCAACATGGTCTGAAATGGGAAGTTTACTTTTTTTTGTCCCTTCGTGTGACAGGAAAAAAACCATAATGTGGAAGTACTTAGGAGGAGCACTATGCTAATTATACACTCAAACCTGAGTAAGAGGCGCCTGCGGTGGCTGGGCCATGTCCACAGGATGAGCTTGGAGCGAATTCCAAGAGCCCTTCTTTATGGTGAACTGGCAACTGGTATGACAAAAAGAGGTCACCCCTGCCTACGCTACAAGGACGTCTGCATACAACGTGGGAGATCATTGCTGATGAGCCAGGGGAAAGGGAAATGGGTGAAGATGATCAGGAGTCAACGCCATCCTCCCTTGAGGACGGATGAATGCCATATATATATATCTATATATATTAGGGCTGCTATCGATTAATTTAAAATTAATCGTTAACGTTTGAAAAATTACCGAATAATTAATAGATAATTTTGATGAAAGCTAAAAAATAAGATCTATGACGACATTAAACTGAAAATATCAAGGGAAGTAACAAAAACAGGCAATTCACATTTTTAAAAATTTAGTAGTTCAATTTAATATCGATGAATTTAAATTGTGTTATTGTTAATTAAGTAAAAACAAATGTTTAATTGTTGATATATTTTTTCTTATAAAACAGCTTATTTGAAAGTTTACACTTTATAAATCTTTTATTTTTATTTTATCGAGAAGCTTGTACGTAAAAAAGTAACTATTTTTAATTATTAATAATTGATTATTTATTGATAACTCAATAGTGGACTGTAAATAAGTTTCCATAATTTTAATCACTATATTATCGACTAAAATAATTTTAATAGTTAAAAATTACAGATTAATCGATAAAGTAACCAATGATTTCCGCAGTCCTCAGATCAACAATGCGTCGCAGTTATCCCCGCATCCGATTTCATTCGCGTTGTTCTGATTTGATCGTGATGTAGTTTGTGTCTGTTTATCCCCCCACTTTCTTTGCACTATTGGAACTGCCAAAAAATGTTATCTATCACGTTGCTTTAAGATAAATATACTAGGGCTGTTATCGATTAAAATAAATTTAATCGTTAACTTTTCAAAAATTATCGATTAATTAATCGATAATTTTGTTAAAGCTTAAAATAAAGATGTATGACGTCATAAAAACTGAAAATTTCAAGGGAAGTAATAAAAACAGGCCATTGATTTTTTTAATTTGAGTTATTTTTAGGACATAGCAATAAAAATAAGTTCAATAACGTATTAAAGTCTAGGCACTTGGTTGAAAATTTCAAATTAATTTTAAATTATAAAAGTAATACAGCTATATAGAATTTGTTTGATGATAAACAAAAGCATAAAGATCATCTTTTTATCCCAAGTGGTTCAAAAGTCATGATTTTTTTCTAAGACCTCATAATCACTTTTTTCACTATGTTGTCTTCTTTCCCATTTTGTGCACTTTTATTGCATTTTTTAAAAAGCCCATAGCTATGTATTTAATTTAATTATAAAACTATAATATTGTAGGAGATATATTTAAATATAAAAAGTTCAATATAATGTCAATGAATTTAAATTTTGTTATTGTTAATTAATTAAAAACATTGTATTTTTTATATCATTGTCCTTATAAAACAGGTTACTTAAAGTTTTCACGTTTGTCATGTTTCCTTTAGATTGAGAAGTTTGTACGTAAAAAAAAAACAACAAAGTATTATTAATTATTAATAATTAATTATTTATTAATAAATCGAAGAAAAAAATTGAAACATTTTCTTTAATTTTAATTGCTATTTTATCTTATTATTTATCGATTAAAATAAATTTAATCGATAAAAATTTTTACCGATTAATCGAGAAATTAATCGGTAATTTCCGCAGCCCTAAAATATTTGAATCCATGCTATGTAAAGTGATTTTATTTAATGGAGAGTTGACAGTGATACCACTCTTTTTGTGTGTGTGCTTTTTAGCGCATTTTTGAGAAGTCGAATGCACTATTGCACCCGTTTTGTCCGTCCGTCAGTCCGTCCGTCTGTCATCACCCTAGATCTCAGCATCCATAAGTCCTAGACCCATGATGTATATATGTTTTTTGTATGTCCTGACCTGCCATTTGTGCATCAACACTCAGTTACTCGATCCGTTTAAAAACCCCGTTAAAACTACCAAAAAACATTGCGAATCGAGAGATAACACTGGCGCAGGCAACGGCCGCCATTGCCGGAAGTCNTTTTTATATCATTGTCCTTATAAAACAGGTTACTTAAAGTTTTCACGTTTGTCATGTTTCCTTTAGATTGAGAAGTTTGTACGTAAAAAAAAAACAACAAAGTATTATTAATTATTAATAATTAATTATTTATTAATAAATCGAAGAAAAAAATTGAAACATTTTCTTTAATTTTAATTGCTATTTTATCTTATTATTTATCGATTAAAATAAATTTAATCGATAAAAATTTTTACCGATTAATCGAGAAATTAATCGGTAATTTCCGCAGCCCTAAAATATACCCTTTTTATTTCATGCAATTATACAATTTTACATGCTTCTACAGAAAACCTTATTTAAAACCCGTGAGAAGCCGGGTACTTGCATCTAGTATATATATATATATATATATAATACATGGGAAGATGTGTTCCATCAACAATAGAAATAATGGTTTACATCGCCAGTGGTCCTCGCGTTGATCATCGACCCTGCCCTCAGTCGTGGGCTGTGTCCTAATTTCGGAAATCATTCTTAGATTTTTTAATAAAGATGCGTGATAACAAGATAAAATTAATTTTTGTTGAGTTCAAAGTTAAACATTGTGTAGATAAAAAAATAGAGATATTAAAATGTTATGATTGTGTTGGCTTCTTGGAGGGGGGGGATAAGAAATGAATAGAAGTAAAACTTGAAAGACAAGCAATAAACATCACAACAAAAACGAAATGCGTATACCATGACTAAATGCATAAAATCGCTACAGTGCGCTCCCAAACCAAACATATCATTTAGAGCAGGTTAAACTAAACACTTAATTTGAAATTATGGATTTTATCCACGACTTAATATTAGAATTTAAGCTTTAATTTTAATAGTATCGTTAGGTGATTGAACTCTTTAAGGGAGACAACTGTATCCAGATTTTTAAAAAAAATAAATAAATTAAGTTTAAAGAGTTCACAGTATTCCGTGAAATTTTTGTTAGAAAATCTTCAAATCAAACGAGAGAATGTCGTTAACCTGAACTTTTCTTTTACCTTCAAGTCCTATACTTAAACAATAACACAGTCAATATTAGCGGATTGTGATATCTTATTTGATAACTGACTAATAAATGTGCCAACTAGAGAAGGTGATCTCTAATTTGATAATTGACTATTAGATCTGCCAACTAATGATGGTGATATCTTCAGACGTTCAATTATATTTTATCAAACAGGTGTGAAGCCATTCGTGGTGTCCTTTCAAAGTAAAAATAACTGTAATTGCTACCGGCAACCACCCACGAATACGTTTCAAGAAAGTTTGGAAACCTATGAGCTATAAATTATAAATAAAAAGAACAATCATGAGAATGTGCAGGAATGTAGATGTCAGATGATTTCTTAACACCCCCTCGAGTGTAAATCTCTCTCTCTCTCTCTCTCTCTCTCTCTCTATATATATATATATAGAGAGAGAGAGAGAGAGAGAGAAAATAAATAAAATGACTGCAATTTGAGTTTAAACACCAGTTTATGACACAAATGCGAATAACCCAAAAAATACTTAGTACATGTATTCCCTTTGATACATTAACTCCCTTAGGCTTACTTAATCAACTCTCCAATCTCCGTTTAGATTTGGATACAACATATTGCTTACTTACATATTCTTAAGGCTTACGCCCGTAAAGCCCTGCCTAGTACTTTGTAAGCCTGCTTCGTTTCCTGCGCAGGGAGTAAAAATATTTTCTGATCGAAAGTCACGATGTCGAACGCAGAACGCGCAGGCAGCAGATACCAATGAGATTTAAAAAAAAAAAAAAATTACAATTACACCTTACACCCAAAAAATTTAAGTTTTACAGTATCTCTGTATAATGTTGAGGATTCCTCCCTCCCCACCCCCCTTTTTCTCCATTTTATGAATTTAAAAAAAAAGGATCTAATAAGCTGTGGAAAAAATGTCAGGGTTACAGTACACGCCAAGAGAATTATTAAAGAATGCTCAATGATACAAGCTAGAACATTAGCATATATATTACACCTAAAAGAGGTTCTCTACATTGTGGCACACATCCCCGCATCACAGGTCGAGATACAAGCTCTGTTGGGAATTGGTAAGCTTGAAAGTTCCTTAAAAGCGAGTTAAGATTAAAAACTTAGTGCCCCGTCACCTTCAATTTTGTTTAATTAAGCACATCCGTATATACGTTTTTATTTTACAGCTGCGTATTACAACGAAAACCTAATTCAGCCAAGCAGCAACCAATGTTGTAATAATCTTAACTAAAATCTCGGAGTCATTCCAGGCTAGAAATTCGTCAGACATGAATTGCTTTAGCTCTAGGTACAAAGCTGTTTGATTCGTGGGGCCAATGGGGTTTGTGTTTTTCTGTGTTTTGGGCTTCGGATTACAATTGAGTCGAGCGTTAAATCTAGTTCCATCTGAAGTAAAGACGAGGCTCATTAAATTTCAGACCCCAGATAAAATTTAATGTGGGTAAATATAAAATTGTTAAATGTTTATTTTTAGGGTAGGCTTTAAAAATGTATACACAGAGAATGGTGTTTTAAGTAGCCCTTTGTAAGTCATAAAAAAACTTGAAAAATAAATAAATAAATAGCGAAATGCTGCATAACAACCCTAAGTCAACGGTAGAATGATTTACAATACAAGAAATATGACACACGGGAAAATGATATCATATCTACTTCTTATCTACTTTTCAAAGGCGGATTAATGTGCGAGGTTGGGGTGGGCTTGTGGTGTTGGCGGAGTGGCGGGGATTCACCAAACACATTCATGCATATATCCGATATGTATTAAAGGTATATTAAAAATTTTGTCAGGTGTTTGAATCGCCTTTATCCAATATCTGTATAAGATAGTCACGACAAAGACAAACAACTCTAACAAGCGTAGTAGTCTGTTAGAAGATAAGGGGATAGGAAGGGTTAAGGGTACGGTAAGTGGCGACAGGATTAGCCACAATGCCCACAAGGCAAAAAAAAAAAGGGGGGGGCATTACCACGTTATTGTTAATTCCCCACGCCCCTACCTTTGATAGTCTACTCATTTTCAATAGCGCCTGGCTCAATAAAAGTTAAGCCGAGATAAATTACTCTTTAAAGAATGCGAGCGCCCTCCCCACTCAGATACATTCGTAGAAGTAGATGTTATCAACGGTTCTACACTTACTTTGTAAGCAATAACATTTAACAGAGTATGAACATTTGGGTATGAAGGGTTAACTATGAGGTTTAGTCGTTTTTTTAATTAACATGATATAACATTATATGAAAGAAATTTCAGTAATTTTTACGCGGAAATATGGCGTTATAAAAACAAAGTCTACAAAAAATTATAATAAAATCAAACATTACATTCGACTGGATTCAATATGTGTATAAATAAAGAACTAAAAAGAATATACACAATTCACCCTATTGACACACATTCAAACAATTGTAGTTAGAGGGATGAATTGTCGTGTAAAGCTTGGGACGTCAAAGAGGCATCATAACTATATTAACTGTTGTTCACATCGGTGACCCGTCAAAACAGCCCCTGACATATCGGCCCCTGACAAAACGGCCACGGACAAAACGGCCCCAGTCAAATTGGCCACGGACAAAACGGCCCCTGTCAAAACGGCCCCAGACAAATCGGCCGTGGTCAAAACGGCCCCGACCTAAACGGCCTCTGAATTTGATACATATGACCTTGAACTGCAAAAAAACTTACGTTTAAATAATTTTATTTGACCTTGAACATCAAATATCTGGGACGTAACTGTAAATATTTAATGATTTGGTCTTGAGCAACGCATAACTTGCATTGAACTGCAAATGTCTGACTTAAAACTTTTCAATAAATAGGCTACACATTCATAAAGCAAGCTTGGAATAATCTATTTTTTTCAGATCCTCAAATAGGACTCATTAGAGAAGGGGACAGAAAGAGAGAGGATGTGAGTGTGTCTGTGTGTTGGTAATAGTCAAAGGTTATGGCCGAAATGAAAGATGCAGCTCAACCACCATTCATATCTCATGTAAAGAGGTAGATTTGAGACCAATAATGATAATAAATGCTATGGCGGATTAAGGGGGGGGGGGGCTAGCGGGCTAAAGGCAGGGGCCCCCGACGGTTTAGGGGCCCCCGAACTTTTTATATTTATAATAAAAGTGTACAAATGTTTGCACGAACCCTTGAAAATATAAAAAATTTATAAATATTAACTATACAACTGATCGCGAATCAGACCGGATACTACTGATAGAGTTAATAATCGATAAAAAGTGATTTAATTGCCTCACTTAGAGAACATAGTATGAAGTATAGTTTATATTTTTTAAAATTACTCATTTTAGTCAAGCTCCGCTGGCCGTGTGGAGAGAGTACAGGCGCGGGGTTCGATTCCCAGCAGTGGAAGATAAAAAAAATTCTTTTCACACTCAATTGTAATATACCACAAACACTTCAAACAGTTATTTCTTCGTGTACTTTTTTTTTTCTTTTTCATTATTAATATTTAGTTACAGTCCTATATTAGCTGTTAACAATCATTTTATTTTAAGGATGCTGGCTGGATAGGGCCCCCGTTTCATTGCAGCCCGGGGCCCCGTGCAGTCTTAATCCGCTCCTGAATAAATGGCTCAAGACAATTAAAAGTTTGTTTTGTCCATCGGCATCGGTCGGGAAAATTAATTATACAAGTGATAAATAAATTTTTAAAATAAATGCTATTAGGCATTAACCCCCTCCCCCCGACACACCAAATATTTTCTTTTACTCTATTAATGACACAATAAATATAATATAATAATATAGTCTACATTAAAACGTTTGTCAAATAACTGGCATTTTTATTTATATTCTAATCAGAAAAAGGCGAATTAACTCTTTGGATACTTACCACTCCCCCCCCCCCCCCCCGCATAGGCATAGGAAAACTAGGCAGCCGCCTAGGGCCTCCGATTAGTCTCACCATTAGTGGGGGGCTCTCACTAGAATCTTTTCATATTTATTTATTTTTAAAATTTTATTATTACATTTAGGGCCACCAAATTCACTTCGCCTATGGCCTCCAATTCCCTTAGGCCGGCCCTGCCGCCCCCACCCCATTCTCAGTTTCCACATACTAGATTTGAAAAGGATTACACCCCAAGAACTCCGTACTTCGTGCCATCTTTTCATGAATGAAAACACTTGGTATGCGGTATAGATCTATGTTTGTAACTGTGACTAAATCTTAAATTCAGACCTCACTTAACCCCGGAATATAAAATATATGTCGTGAAAACAAATCACTGAGAAAAATTCAAAATAAACTAGATCTATTTGCTTTAAAGCAACAAAGAAATTGAAAAGGTAGATCTATCAGTGCGTGCTAAAAAGGGTGCGACACTCCTCGAATGGGATCAGGCTATTTTAAAGTTTCTGTGACGTTCAGTGATCGCAGAAATTAAACTTCATTGACGTCATTCAGATATATACATGGTGGAAAAAAAGACTTTCAAATAATTGTGGAGTAAATGTAAAAGATAAATAGTGGGTCTTAGTTGTTTTTGTTGTTGTTTTTTTTTGTTGATTCTCCAGCGCAAATAAAAAATGGAGATAGAGTAGTTTTGAAAACACACAAATTAAAGCCTGCACAATTTTAAGAAAATCTTTATAATTTATAGTCTATGAACTTAAAAAGTACCAAGCCAAAATAAAAAAACAAATAGCTACTCTAAAACCGAATTTTGATACAGGATAGATTTTTAACAATTCTCTAAATACTCTTATGTTTTTAATCTCTATCCCAGATGTTTGGGCCTAAATAATAATTGCAATTTTAATTGATACTGCAAATATATTTTTTAGATGAATCTTTTCAAAATATGCTGAAATTCGTTTTGTGTGTGTCAATTTTTGGTTGGAAATGATATTCTAGAATTAAAACTCAAATTCCAAGTCCACTGAAGGCATACTTTCAAATCAGTTAACAATAAACTTAAAATTATATATACATATATAAACTTGCTCCATCCACCATCTTTCAATAATACAGAATATTCATCCTAATCTAATTGGCATTATTCAACATTTTATATCTTTAATTTTGAACCCGTTTGTCTTTCCATTTTAAAAAATCTTTAACTTTCACATGATGGGTTTCACTCTTTCAGACCATCAAGTAAGTGATGTGTTAATGTGATGTAATTGTTGTTGAGGCCACAGAGCCATAAAGTTCTTATCAGGCGCTAGGAGAAGCTTGAGACCTCAGTATTATATTTTACCCCATCTTTATCCTAGGTCATTTATTATTAATATTTTTTCATATCAAGAACAAATTGTGAATGAGTTATAAACGCAGATACATTAAGTAAGTAGATGCATAAAAAATATTTAATTAAACAAAAATTTAAACAACATGTAAAATAAAAACCCAATACAGATTATCAAGAAACTCAAATTATTCCAAAATGTACATTTTTTTGGTGCGATTCACCTTCCATGAGAGAGAACTACAAAAGGAATATATATACCACCAATAAGAATTTATCTAAGGTTGAAGATATATTAAGAGAATTCATGCCATTTTATACGTAACAAAAACAAACACCAACAGTAAGGTCAACTAACTTAATTTTAAAATTATTTTCAAGTAAAAATCAGTGTTAAAAAAGATCTGGCACATTTACATGGCAGAGACTCTTTGATAATGTAGCTATTCTATTTTTTTATTTTTTTTATACTCAAAGAACTTTGAATTTTGTGGCTGTGTGAGTCCATATTTAGACATGGGAGGAAAAAAAATGAAATCAAACACATCTTACTCATTACTATTTATCGTGGTACACGCTTGTTAGGTAAATCAGTTATATGAAGAGAATATGGGGAGAACAAGTGACCAGACGAGGTAAAAGAAAGTTTTGTAGTAGACTAATGCAGTACCTTATAGATAAGAAAATAATATCTTTTGAGTGAATATCACATTATACAACAGGTACAATTTCATACTAATAAAATTATAAATGAATAAATTTTCTAGTCATTTTATTAAAAACTGACTAGCCTATTTAAGATTACCCTAAAACACTGTTTTACTAAATTTTTCTACAGCATATAAAATTTTAAAAAATGTTTAATTTTTAAGATGATGGTTATTATGTCTGCAAGGCAAATGCATATGCAAGTAGATAAACTGTACTCTTAAAAAATATTTTAAAAAATCAATTCTTAAAAAATCTGGTGAAACATCCATCATAAAATACAGTACGCTTATACTTATAGTGTCCAACTGACCAAAAATATCCAAATCCAATTTTTCTGTGGTTGTTACATTACAAACTTCTTTCTAGGCAATTTTTAAAAATATGTATTACTTAATAATGTCATTATATTATAGATTTATAGATGTGTAATAATGTTTCAAAATGCCCATACACATATCTATGAAAATACTGAAAGCTTTAAGGAAGTCATAACAAGTCTTCCTAATTTCCTAAAATCTTAATACCCATTTTTAAAATTTTAGAATCATTGGGCTACTTCTTTACAACTGAAGGTCTTTTACCTGCAGGCCAAATAAGCTAAATGAAGAATAATTTTAATACTAAACACTAGGACTGCGAAAATTAAAGATTAATTTCTTGATTAATCCTTAAAATTTTTAACGATTAAATTATTTTTTAATGATTAATTGACCCATCACTTACAAATTATTGGAAGTAAAAAAGCAACCATAAAATGATACTAAATAGTGCCCCATAAATAATAAATTGCCTGACGACTAGATGAACATTTTGATTTTAAACTATTGACTGACGGGAATGTTTAAAATGTTGATAAAGTTTGCCTACCATGGTTCTAACACTTCAGCTGCTTATCAAACCAAATGATAGCGCATTGAGCTAATGGTAGCAACAGAGTTTGACTTACAAAAAAAAAAATGACGATAGCTCTTCTAATGAATTACTGCATTACAAAATGGAGATGAAAGTTCCTGAATCCATTAACCCTCTACAATGGTGGAAACTTAATGAACACCAATATCCGATAATGTCATTACTTGCCAAGGCCGTTTTGTGCATACCAGTTACCTCAGTTCCAAGCGAATGATGGTTCAGATATGATGGTTATATTGTCAATTAGACCCGCTCATCACTTGAACCAAATGTCAACACCCTTGCGTAGTTTGTTAAAAGTTGACACATAAAGGAGGGATTCCAGTTTTATTAAGATTTTCAACAAGAACGTTTAATAAGTGTTACTTATGACTAATGACATGATAAATTTTAATTTTTGGTTTTGATCGAAATTAACGATAAATTAATAATTAATTTTTCAAAAGTTAACAATTAATTTTAAATTAATAGTTATCAGCCCTACTGAACATACATAATCTTTTAATCATAGACTACATCAAAAAAAAAAATCACTGAAAATATATCCTTTACTTAATTTAAAAATTCAAATGGATAGTTCTAATTTTTGGAAGTATCAATAGAATATAAATAAAAATAACTCACATCATCTGGTAAATCTGCTCCTTCAGGGCCTAATTCTGATCTAAATCCTCTTCGTAACATAAGCTGGTCAGGATCACCCAAGCCTCCTCCAACACAAAATCTGGCTCTGTGTTTCTGGAGGAGGCTTGGATTTGAAAATGTCATATTACAGTCATAGCATCTCCAGTTCATTGCCAGGGCATCATCCATTATGAAAATAATTGCACTTTTATATTTTAATTAGAAAAACAAGCAAAAGCTTAAAATTTTTGAGTCAAGTATAAATTTTTTGCTACAGGTGCTGTAAAAAATAGAAAGATAAATATGTGAACATAAAACAGAGCAAAGAATTTTTTTTAAAATGTTGGTTAACAAATCGCTATGATTTTTAATCATTTTTAAAAAGCTGAGTACAAATGAAAAATTACTTTTTCAAATTATTCATTTAAAATATTCAATTTAATCTGACATCAACTAATAACTTTCCAATCAAATGCAAAAAAAAAAATAATTACCAAAATTATCTTTTAGCTTCTGATATTTGACTTAAATAAGAAACCATTTCAATTTTTGGATGAATCACTATAGTCCCTATAGCCTATAGACTATCAGGTTACTTGGGATAAATGAATTTTTATTAATTTGTTAATAATATTTGAGAACTATTTTTATTAATTTCCAGTACAGTATCACAAGTATCAGTATCAGTCATTACTTTATTATCAAAATGTGATTTGGGACAATGAAGTATTGAATTCAATGATGCTGGATTAGCTGATTAGATTATCATGATTATGATTAGGCCAGGGCCAGGCTATTTTAAAATAAATTATAATTATATTAACTATAGATTATAATTATATTATACTGTAATAAAAATATATACAATAAATTATCAATAAATACTAGTGACAGTCTTATTGTCAATAAATAATTGCATTAATTAAAACTATTTTTAACTGTATGTACACTATTACTGTACATTCACGTTTTAATTATACTTTATTTCCGTACCTATGCCTTTAGACGCCATGATAAAGCAAGGCAAACTCATGTTGACATCAAAAGCAACTTTGTCATTGGCTGCAAACATAGCAACGCTTGAGAACAACCATAGTTACACGATAGGTGTAATTTTTTATTTTTTAGCCAACATATTTTAATGTTTATAATAACAAATATATTTAAGATACTTCACGTTATTTTAATGAATATTTTTTATTATTTAGTTAGATTAAAATAGTTTCATTATTTAACGAGTAATTATTATGCATTAAATTACTAAGACTAAGCAAGAATCCAAGCAGAATTAGGCAGTAGAATATTTAAATTATTATTATCATTATGACTATGATTATGATTATTTTTGAATCTTGAATTATGATTCTATATGTTGAGTTCAGTCTTAACTGATAATAATAATGAAATGCCTGATAATAATAATGTCTATTGCTGTCTTTAGATTACGATATGCTCAAAATGCTTTTTAAAAATTTAATTAAAATAAAGTAAAATACAAAATTAGTAAGTGTAGGAAAATTATTGGAACAATTTTTTGTGGACACATTTTGTTAAAGTTAATGTCAATGTCTTGCCTTTGGGGGAAAAGGGAAAATTAAAATCGATTACATTTTTCTTTAAAATGAAGTCGATCCTACTTATTGCAAAGATAAATTAAAATAGCCGCAGCCTTTTTTTATATTAATGTACAAATTATATATATATATATATATATATA
>MUZC01002718.1:272268-309470 GCA_002072015.1 Radix auricularia
TAATAATAGGGGTTGTATTTTGCGCACCGATGCACACCAAACAATGACGTCATCATATTAAATATTTTTACAGCGCTCATCAACACACGATTTTTCAACTAAACTAACTGCTGTAGACTGTCGTACATCGCTCCTCAGCGTTACAGATCCAGTGACTTGGACTATTATATTATTTATACTTATTTAGAAGAACTTAATTAATCTAAGTATTTAAAAAACTTAATTTTTATTGATCATACTTCAATTCGTTTAAAGATCTGTAAATGATTTTGTTTAAATATAATGTAAATTAAATGCAAGATTTTTTAAAGAATAAAAATAATGTCTTAACATTGTTATTGTTAGTATCAAAGTATCAATTTTCAGTTTTCATGTGAAATATTTTCTCTTTTGTTCTTTATATACCTTCAGCATTTTAATTTTAATGTAGATTTATTGATTATTGTTAATTACAATATAAATAAATAAATTAAGGAAAATTTAATATTTTGTTTCGCTACTAGTTGTTTGATTCTTATTTTGTTTTTTTGTGGGTGAGAAATTTCCATTTGGTATCTCATTGAGACAATCCGGCAAGTTCAGTGATAAATAAATAAAATGGTTGCAACACGCTGATATTATTTACTGTTGAGAGTCGAAAAAAAGCCTTAGAAATTAAAAAGACTCCTAAATTAGCGCTGTAATAGCTGAAATACAACATATAATAATATTTAATAATGCATTTAATAAATTAAGAACGTAAGATTTCACGAGAAAATTAAATTTCGCTCTAAAATAATATACGAGTAAAATCTGCAGGATTACCGACTATACTATAACTTATAACTCACTGTGACATTGTCATTGTTCAAGTATCAATTTTTAAAAAAATCTCATAAATTGCCTTGGCCCTTGGCTTAGGCTTAGTTAGTACTAAGTACGGCTGAAGCGAAGAATCTCGACCGTGACGTCACGACGCTACCAGTTGCAGGAAACGAGAGTTCTATAAATTCTAAAAGGATTTTCAAAATTGGAAGGTTTTAGGGTTTGGGTTAGGCTAGGTGTAGCTTTAGAATTTTCTGAAAATTGAAGGTTTTAGGGTTTGGGTTAGTAGGTATAGTATAGCTGTTAAATCCGACTTAACGTTCCCACTCAACATCGCTGCCATCTTTGTTGATAAGCCGCGTATCAAAGAGATTTGAAAAATCAACTATTAAAATTCTAAACCTAACCCAAACCCTAAATTAACATATAAAAATTATAAATCTAAACCTAAAAAACAAAAGAACGCATAATTAATTGCTATATAATAATTAATTGCTATATAACCCCTTTGGAAACGTATAATCGGATTCAGCCGGTATAGCTATATAATTTTAGGCTGAAGTGAAGAATCTCGACCGTGACGTCACAATGCTACCGGTTGCTTGGAATGAGAATTCCTTACTTGAATCGTGTTTGTTTTCTTATTTATTTATTACCTCCCCTTGGGGGGGGGGAACTAAGGAATAAAAATGAATTTAATTAAAAATTAATGAAAAATAACAGGGCAGGGTTTGAGGGGAGGACCCCTCATATATTCTAAAAATATAAAAATGCAGAACTATATTATGCTATGCTTTTTTTAAAGTCACGTACCATAGCAACAAGATGGCCGCCGATAATGACATCACGATCAATAAAGTACATGTTTACCTAATTTTAATTTTAGCTTTTTTAAGGACGTGCCATAACAACAAAGATGGTCGCTGGTAATGACCGTGACATCACTGTCGAGATTCTTCTCATTAACCCAAAATACTAAGACTGTCTTAGTCTTAGACGACTTTGTTGGCCTACTTATGAGTACTTATGACTTATGAATGGCACTTATTACTTATGGCCAATGTTCACTCTTTCATATTTGTTGATCAGTGTGCAAAGTAAGAAAGCGCATGTGTATAGTTGCACAGTAGTCACTTTGACTTTGGTTACAAAAATAAACTACTGGTCCTTATTAAATGGCTTAGTTAAACAAAGCTGATTTTTAAATAAATTTAAACACCAAAATTATAATTTTAGGATTTATAATTTATAGTTTAAAAGTGATGAATTTTTAAGGATGATGTTGCTAGCGTTACGAAATGCCAGGAAACTGCTGCTACGACTGTCGTAGCAGCAGACGATTCAATGGGGTGTTGATAGCGTTACTACATACGCAACTTCTGCTATGACTAGTCTTAGTCACTCTTAGCAGTAGACACTTGGAAAGAACTAAGTCGCTATAATATTTTAACAAACTCTTCTTTATATTTTATATGCATATATAATACGACATTAATAGATCTGGGCTTATTTATGTGTGTACTAATTCTAAAATCTAAATTTATTTAAAAAGATTATTTAAACAGATTTAATATTGGTCTACCGATTACATCTGGCGATTTTGCTATACTGCCTGTACTTGTGTAAGTAATGCTAATGCCAAGTATTAAAATTTAGTATACCATATATAAAAATGCTCTAGACTCTAGATAGCAAAGATTCGAGCATGTCATTAGATACCATTCCATTCATCCTTCAACCCCCATTTTCACTCTATTTATATTACTATTGCTTTGTTGTCGTGGTTTCATTCATAAAGGTTGGGCGAGTACACTATTTGTTAAAATTAACAATGATAATCAAAGCCGAAGGTTTAAAAGCAGTTACCAATTTTTTTGTACATTTTTAAAAAGGGCAGTTCGTTTTGTCGTGAGTCATATTCATATGTCTTAATAATGTCTTTGTAGTTCATTATCTGGAACTTTTAAACATATCAGCTTTATCTATATTAGAAACTTCGTTTAGGCAAAAAGATATCAGTAAGCAGACAAAAATGTGTATCGGTAGATCTCTAGATTTAATCAATGTATCTGGTTTTCAGAATATGAAGAATAAAAATTACTATCACCAGCTCATTCATTGTGATTGGTTTAAAAAAACAACAAAAAACCCTTTTAAACTGGACGGGAGCGGGATTCGATCCCACTACCAGTTTTACCATCAAGAGCATGCAACTATCACTTCATCTAGCGAAGCTCATGTCAGATGTCGATTTTTTAAAAATTATAATTGTTTGTCATTAAGTGTACCAATCAAAGTTTTTTTTTACCTTAAAAATTCATTAATCAGCTTACATAGTAATCATGACATTTGATTATGAGAACTATTGTTTAGTATTAAAGTATTAGTATTAAGTATTAGCATAATTAGAATATAGCATATATTTACGACCAGTCGTAACAGCAGACAACTCAAAGGGATGTTACGAACGGAAAAGGAACTCAAATACGTCTGTGAAAAATTATATGTTCCACAAACACACATATTATTGATTATCCTTATTTATATTAATTGATGGGGGTAACCCAAGACTGCTGCGAGGCTCTATGCTTTGAAAATATAAATATAATGGAAAATATAAATTTATAGGATAAATAAATTATTTATACTATCAATATTGAGGTAAAATAAAATTTACAAATTACTGGGCTAATATATTATAATTATTTTTTGTACAGGTAAATGTGGTTGACAGCAAGTCAGGAAAGTCTGTTGCCACTCTTAGTGGGGTAAGTTACCAATTTTGTTTCTATATAGATCAATTTAGCAATATTTAAAAAATAATGTAAACCTCATTGGAAAAACACATCACCTTTATCATAATTTTTCAGTACAGCTTTAATTTAATTGTGATATATTTATTTCATGTATATATCTATTTTTACTAGGGCTGCGGAAATTATCGATTAATTTCTTGATTAATCCGTAAAAATTTTTATTGATTAAAATTATTTTCATCGATAAAATAGTTATTAAAGTTAAAGACAATGTTTTAAACAATTTTTAGGATTTGTTAATAAATAATTAATTATTAATAATTAACAATAGTTTGCTTTATTTACCTACAAACTTCTCCATTGAAAAAAAAAAAAGATGTTCAAAGTTTACACTTTAAAATAAATCTGTTTTTATAAGGAAAATGATATAAAAATTTAAACATTGTTTTTACTTTAACAAAATTTAAATTCATTGACATTACATTGAACTACTTATATTTAAATAAAAAAATGTCAATTGCCTGTTTTTGTTACTTCCCTTGAAATTTTCGGTTTGATGACATCATAATCTTATTTTTAGACTTAATAAAAATTATCGATTAATTATTTGGTAATTTTTCAAAAGTTAAAGATTAAATTTAAATTAATCGATAACAGCCCTAATTTTTACCCTTTATATCTTGTCCCTATCTATATGTAAATCTTATGAAATCGACTAGGAATCTTGGCTACATTATTTCTGACTACATGTCTACCAACAACTTCATCAATCATATCTGTCGCTCTGCCTATAATGCCATTCGTCAGATCAGCTCAACAATACGTCATTACTTAATAGTTAGTGCAACAAAAACTCTAGTCTGTGCTCTTGTTCTAGTTCGTATTGGGTATTGATTACTGCAATTCTCTTCTGTCAGGTGTTCCAAAACAATGCATTAAAAAACTACAGAGTTCAAAATTCAGCTGCCAGATTAGTTCTAAAGGCAAAAAAACATGACCATGTTACTCCACTACTTCACTCACTCCATTGGCTGCCCATACAAGTCCGAATTGATTACGATTACAAACTGGCCGTTCTGTGTCACAATTTCTTTTCTGACTCATGCCCTTCCTATCTTACTGAAATTTTGTCGGTCTACTCACCAAGTCGTCAGCTACGCTCTTCTGCAGACACACGCATTCTCTGTGTTTCTAAGACACGAATTAAAACATTTGGTGAAAGATCATTCTCTATTTGTGCAAACAATGGAATTCTCTACCATTACACATCCGTAGCATTTCTACTACTAAGTCCTTCAAGACTGGACTAATGAAGCATCTTTTCAAAATTTATTTTCAAATGAATGAAATAACATTTCTTTTTAATGATTAACGTATCTGTTAGTATGATATGAATGTTTATTTAATTGATATATGTGTTATTATCTCCATGTAAAGCGCTGTGAACCCGGCTCCTTGCTGGGATACAGCGCTATATATATTAATTATTAATTGCAATGTGAAAATAATGTGGTTTGATGGAGCAAAATTTCAACAAAATTTCAACAGAAATTTGATCAAAATATTTTGGAGGGGGAAAATGTGGGAACTTATAACTTCCAGTTCCAGTAATGATTGTTTACTCCAATTAGCTCTTTTGAACAAATTTCCTACATTTTCATCAAACAGTTTTTCCTTGATTTGATATATTTTGTCCAAATCTCTGGATCTCCCAGATGAAACTTAAATTAGTAGTATTAAACATTTGAGCGAGACTCGATGTAAAATAGATAGGAAGTCTTGGAGAAAGAAGATGATAAAGTTCTTTTCGTTCTTTGAAGATCGATGTGTCAGGAATTTACAACCATTGTATAATTTTTTCCATAATATTTTATTATTAGTATTAGAAATAATTGTCAAAAAGTGATTTTTAATTTTTAATTAATTATTTTTTTTTCTACAGCTTTCTCCAAAGTCAACAATATTAGATATAAAAAATGAGTTTTCAAAAATCAGTGAGTACTTTACTTAACTTGTTTTTTTAATGTTTAAAAAAAAATTTGAACGAGAATGAAATTAATTTTTTTCTACAGAGTCACATTTTGTTTTGAGATAGATCTAGGAAGATTCAGTTATGAATGGCCTTCTTGCATAATGTTATGATTAACTTATTTTTAAAGAACAATAGGAAATAAAAATCCATTTAAGTCTTATTAATTTCTTTAATCCAAATTTTATTACAGAGCCAAAGTATTATCCAGACAGACAAGCATTCAAAGTGGATATTAGTAAGTATAGTAGCTTTAATGTTGCTATTTCTATTAAATGAAAACAAAATGTTATTTTCACATGCAATGGAAAAAGAACTGGGTGGTCACATTTCAAAGTTGTTTTTTGAAAATATATTCTAGGAGGCAAAATGCTCAAGGATGAGGACACACTTGAAAGTCTCAGCATTGATAATCAGGGCAAATTATTTTTCAAAGATCTTGGCCCTCAAGTTGGTTGGGCAACAGTAAGTATAAGCTATAATAAGATTTGCCATCCCCTATACCAAATAAAAAAGAGGAAAAACATTTAGGGGTTGGTAAAAATGTTAGTTTTATGTAAAACCAGTGGCTAGAGGTGAATGAAACATTTGGAGATTGCTTAACTTCTGATGTTGTTTTATAGTATCTATATGCACGACAAGGTAATGGGTGAAATAAAATTTAAAAAAGTAGGGCTGGTACTGATTAAATTTTTTTGTTCGGTTAATCTTGAAAAATTAATCAATTAAATTTCGATTAATTGTATTTTACACTGCATATATTTGTTCTAAAAGCCGACTAATTTTAGAAAAATCAAAGTTTCTTCTTAATCTGATATATAAATACCAATAATATAAAATACACGTCATAACTGTTAGTGGAGTTCCAGAGTAAACGATTTTTAATTTTTAAAAATGTATTCATTTAGTTACCGAAGCATAGTACAATACAGCGCTGCGTTAAGGTTGAAATGTGAATAATGATCAAGGCTGCAACTGTTACTATTTATATTATAAGAGGAAAGATAGGCCTTCTAGACCGGTTCTCAAATTCGATATCTGTCTTTTATCAACAGTTTTCCATCTAAGTACCTGCATGTCAAAGGCATTAGACTGAAAATTGCATTGATATAGAATTTATTGTTTTATAAAAATTCATTTCGTGGGTGTTGGAAAAGGAGCACGGTGCATGAAAACTTAAACGCAAGCTGGCTTTTATGTCAACTGTTCCCCGATGTCACCATCCGATGGCGCAAGGCGAAAATTTTATTCCTTCCCTTGTTGGTTCTAAAATAAATTGACGGCTACACTAGAGTCGCTACATCATGGTCGCTTTGATGTCTAATCAAACAACGCAATACAAAAATTTGTATTCTCTTGATGATTCTCAAATTGGGAGCAACAGTTAACCTGTCAATTTTTGAAAGGTCAACCGATCCTCAAAAACGAGTGGCCTTAACTACCTTATACGGTTTATAGATCCAGTTAAGTCGCGATTCATTATTTTGTGATATCGGTTAGGTTGCGGTAATTCCATGGCTCCCAAATTTTGTGACGTAACACAGCTAATTTGGTCTGCTATGCAAGAAATAAGGAACAAAAACCTTTTTGTTTACGCATGCACGTCTAAATAAATAATAATAACAGGAGAAAAAAGTGTGTAATTAATAAAAAATATAAAATAAGTTATGCATTGAAAAAAAACAAACAAATTCCTTAAATTTTAATCAAATAAATTAATTTTAATCAATTAAATTTTTTAATGGTTAATCAATTAATTAATCATTAATATCAGCAGCCCTATTAAAAAGACATGGTCTATGAAAATTTCATAGGTCCTAGCCATTTCTTGTTTACTGATAAAAAGCATTGTTGTTTTTTGTTTTTTTGCATCATTTTGAAACAAAGAGAGTTTCTTTTTAACAATATTTGTTATGTTCAGTTCAAATATTATATTATTCTTAACAAAATTTGTAAACTGCACTGCAGCGTCTTTCAGATATCTGTGCAGTTGCGCAGCTTAAAGGGAACAATGACATAAATAATATTTCATGATATTTTTTCCAATGTTTTCAGGTTTTCTTGACAGAATATGCAGGACCTTTAGTAATCTACCTCATATTTTATACTAGACCAGCCCTCGTTTATGGTCTTGGTGCTAGCTCAAAGCCCTATGCTGATGTTGTGAAGTAATAATTTTTATTTTTCTCTTTACTGTATAATGTACAAAATGTGTTCTAGGAAACAAAATGAATGAATATCCGGAATGGCGTTTTCAAAGATAAGTTTTTTTTATTGTAAAAAATCAACAAATTTATTTCCAATATCAAATGTCAGAAAAATATTGATAGTCATCAATTTCTTCAACTTGAGTGGAATTTGTATTATGTTTGTGCATTTGACAGTTTAATCTTTTGTGTAATGTTTTTATATCAGTGGTAGCTTTGAAGTTTTATTTGTTAGGCAGTATTCATCTTAGTGAAATGTATATCCAATTTTGTAACATATCATAGATAAGAGGTTTTCTCTCTAGTCAACGTAGTTAATCTTTCTATTCTTTGATTGCTGAGGATTTAACTTTTAACCTTTAATTCTATCTCATCTAGACTATTTTTGTCTATAGTAAGAGCAATATTTCCTCATGGCAGAGAGAGTGACCATGCTTGTAACTGAACTTAAACTAGTTTGTTATGAGAATCAGAGGTGTTGGAAAAATATTTTTCTTTTAGAAAATAAACCTATTATTAGTGTCACATTGTTTTGGAGGAATTCTGTTGTGAAACTTTCAAGTTACAATATAATTTTTTTTTAAAATCTAACTGGGCTGAGTTCATAACAAACCCATCTTTATTTATAATAGATTTTTCATGATATTACCTCTGAATAATTTAACCAACTTAACACTTACAGAATTGCAGCAGGTTGCTGGACATTCCATTATTCAAAACGCTTGCTGGAGACCATATTTGTTCACAGGTTTTCTCACTCAACAATGCCAATATTTAACATCTTTAAGGTAAGAATTTTGAAACTGAATAGTTTTTGACTGAAACTTGTCTAATCTGCAGAGTTAGATTTTTATTTAAATGAATTGTGTGCATAAAGTAAGTAGAATGCAGAAATAATTATTGTTTAAGCCTCTGATTCCATTACAAATACGTTTGAAATAGTAACTTTTGACTGAGTTCAGCCATTTAAGTATAATTAATTTATTTTCTATTGCTTCTCTCACCAGAACTCAATATACTATTGGGGCTTTGCTGCTTTTGTTGCATACTTTGTTAATCATCCTTTGTACACCCCTCCTGGTAAGTTAAATAATAAATAACATCAGAGTTAAAAACTATCATGTTATTCATGTGGCCAGGGAATGAAAAATAAAGAGAGTGTCTTGAAGGGCTAAATGCAAATAAGAGTTTAAATAACATGTTTGCGTAACTGCCAACTTTTCATGAAATGAAATTCTATCATGTTTTTTTCCCTCTAATTTTATTTTTAGATTTCTTAATTGCCTTATAAATAATCTCCTTGAAGATTCTAGTCTGCTACTTAAAGACTTTGTTTCTAGTAATTAAAAAAAAAAAAAAAAACCTTGAGACGGAGTGTTTTTGGCATACCTGTGCCAAAAGAATAAGACATGCTTTGCAAAAGAAAATGTTAAAAATAAATCAATAATTTTACACATATAAAACCTAGATATTCTTTAAGAAAAGGATTGAGCTAATACAATATTTGTAAATAATAATATAATCTCCATTATGCAAATTAGTGTTCCTAATTTGCATAATTTATGCATGAAATTTTTTGTTGACCCGTGAATAAACATGACTTACTATAATATTTGTGAATTTCTTGATGGTTAAAAGCTCAAATAAGTCCTAACTCTTGTATTTTGAGAAGCAAGACCCTTGGGGCCCTTCAGACACATGTTATACATTGTTCTGCTCACTTTTCTAACTTAAGTTGATTTTCAGTATATACAAAATTAAAACTTTTTTTATCTACACTATTGTTGGGGGCAGAGCGCTCACATCTACGACTATTTATGTTTTACAGAGAAAGTTTAAACCATACTTACTGGTCTTTAAAAAAGAATTCAAAGATATTTAGTGTAAAAATAAACACAAAGAACATATAAAAGGTTGATAGGTCCCATTTTTTCTTTAAAAATTCTTAGGAGTCATCTGTATCAAATTTAGAAGCCCAGATACTACACCAAAACATCAAAATATTATTGTTCTCATAACACTGTTAATTTAAAACTCTTCCTGATTAATTTAATCACTTTCAGATTCACTAGAAACAAAAAATAATAAAAATAAATAAAATTATTTTTGAATGTCACGATATGACTTGAACTTGAACTATCCCTTAACCCGGCGCTGGGTCGTTGGGGCACCATTTTGAGCTGCGCACTAACTCATGCCAAGTGTCACGGTTCTGAGCTGCCTTCTGGGAATCGCTAAATGAAAGGCCGGTCCACTCTTTGATGTTGTCCTCCCAACTCTTCCTTGGTCTGCCTCTTTTCCTTCTTCCCTGGACTGTGCCTTGCAATATCGTCTTTGAGAGACCTCCAGATCTTGACACGTGTCCGTACCATCGTAGTTTTCTCTTTTTAATTGAGGTGAGAAGGTCCTCGTAAGGGCCAATGACAGCACTTATTTTGTCGCGGACCGCTTTGTTCGTGATGTGCGCCGTGTAGGAGATGTTTAATACCTTTCGAAAACATCTCATCTCAAGCGCACTAATTCTTTTTTGGAGGTCTGCGGTGAGCGTCCAAGCCTCACAACCATAGAGGAAGACTGACATCGCCAGAGAGCGCATTAGTCGAATCTTTGATCTCAGGGAGAGCTTCTTGCTTTGCCAGATGTTTTTCAAGACATGAAGATATGACTTACAAGACAAAAAAAAATTGTCTTTACAAAACAGCTAGAGGAAATAAACAATTGAGGCGCCATTTTTAAAACAGGAAATAAATGAAGAGTTCGGATTAGTTGGTATGAACACCAGCCAAAAATTTAAGGTCCACTAATTATCATGTTCGATTCAAATGGCCTTACGTCTATAGCCAGTCTCTCATATGCCAACCCCCCACCCTCTTTTGGAAGGGTATAGTATAAAAAGTGTGTAACGCGCTCATAAGCAAAGCAATCCCAAAAGAATAACAGGAGAGTGTAAAAACATTTATTTAAAATTACCGGCTATATCGGTCATTATTATTGTTTACTTTAGTTTAGGTGGAAGAAAAAAGAAATTTGAATAACAGAAGATGGATGTCATTTTTTTATAGCATTCGCTAGAGGGCTTTTTATTGTGTTAATACAAAAAGACCTTGATGATCCCCAACCTTTTCCCATAGATTTAAACCAAAACAAGTCGGTTTTAGATCGAGGATATACAGTAAATAATTGTAAAGCTTCAAATTTGATGAAAATGTATTAATTGTCATACTGACTTCATCTTTTAGGATAAGTTTATGGAATGGTTATTTTAATTATTATTAAAAAATATCTTGTGTTTATTACTGTTTTTACCTGTAGTTTAGTACTTTTTTTTTTTGAGGGGGGCGGCAAAGTTTTGCAAAATCACATCTTAAAAAAATTAAATAAAAACTACCACAAAACTTTGCGAAACGAGCAAAAGCACTAGGAAAAAGTAAACATAAAGTCGTCTAAATCTTCTTTCACACTATGAATTGTTCTTACTTTGTATGATTTCATTACGAAAGAATGTGCTATCGAGGCACGCTCTACTGTGCTTCAGGAATAGGCGAGACACGCATTACATTGCGTTAGGCCTTCTCTTTAGATCCTATCATGTGTATTAGTCTCATACAATAAGCCTTTTACTGCAATGTTTATATTCCATTATGGTTAATTGTAGCAATACAGAACTTGCTAGTCTATTTAGCTGGTATAATTTATTTGTTTATATTTATTGTTCTTAATTTAGCATATGGAGAAACTCAAGTATTGCTTGGGCTTGGGTGTTTTCTTGTAAGTAGTAATTGCATATTTTTTCTTTACCTATAAGCCATTATTTCATTTATAATAATTTTTAATTTCCTCAAACAAATAAATATTTAAGACAATGTGTTATTAATATAGTTAATTATGATTAATTAATACTTAATTATGATGTCATCTTCTAGTTTGTAAGGAAGCCATTTAAAGTAATCATCATGTTCTATAAAGAATATTAAGATAATAAATAAATTATTTTTACTGGCATTCTGTAACTTATTTTAAATATAAATTATTTATGTTTTATGCCAGTTTGCTGAGTTGGGTAATTTCTCTGTGCATGTTGCACTCAGAAATCTGAGACCACCAGGTTAGTCTTGCTTTCACTGTTAACTCTCCTAAAAATAGATAAATTTGATTATATTTTTATAATCATGTTAATAATCTATTTTATTATTTTAAAATCCTCATTTTATTATAAAAATAATGCATTTTTTATCACTCTTGTTATATATTCTGTAAAATAAGTAGCACACTATTTTCATTTCATGAGCTAATTTTTATTATTTTGTTTTGCCTAGGATCAAAAGAACGCCGTATTCCTTATGCTGGCTTAAACCCATTTACATGGCTCTTCAAAGTTGTTTCATGCCCAAATTACACTTATGAAGTGATTGCCTGGACTAGCTTTACAGTAATGACACAATGCTTACCAGGTAATTTGTTTTTAAAAGTAATCCGTAAACTCCTTTGTATAAAAAACACACATTGATGAGACTGAGATTTAATTAATATTAACAGGTTTCATTGATTTATTTATAAATAATAATTTTTTTAAATGGTTCTATTGGAGCCTGACTGGAATAGGGAATAAATTAAAATATTACTGTCATCCTGGATGCTTTTTAAAATCAATTTATTATAACTATTTTATAAATTTTGTCTAATTCTAAAATTAATTATTTTACATCTACAGCTGGTTTGTTCTGCTTAGCAGGCTTTTACCAAATGGCTGTTTGGGCCTTGGGGAAACACAGAAATTATATCAAAGAATTCAAGGATTATCCACGTTCACGTAAAGCAATCATCCCCTTTTTGTTGTAGATAAATAAGATCACCAAGTGTATTATTCTTGCAATTTTCATGTTTATGAAGATTATTATTACTTATTATCTTTTTAAAATTTATTTTATAATTGGAATTAAATATTATTTATGATAAATTATTTTTGAGCTTTGTTAAAATTAATAATTTACTCAATGTTCTCCTGGACTTGGCATTACCAAATTATTTGAAGTAGGAAACTACAGTAAAACAAAGTTAAATTTTTACGTGATTAGATCAGTCATGACTCAAATGAATAAACTGTAAAGCAAAATAGATTTGTTTACACTCAAGGTTTAGTTGGAAGTGTCTACCTTACAGCATTCATTTCATTCAAATTAATCTTAATTTCTCGTAGAGGGCGTTAATATTCTTTTCAATAATTTAATAAAACATCATCTTTACAATGTTAATAACATAATAATATCTACCATCACTGCCATGTTTTTACTATATTGGATGAGTGTTAAATTAAAATTTTTTAAATAGTTGCAATGTGTTATCTCAGAATACCTGCATATTTTCTTTTATTTGACATTCATGAAGACCATAATTGATTGTGTTTTCAAGGTAATTTATGTATTACAATTACAAAAAAAAAACTTTTTTATCAAACTGTTACACTTGCATAATTCTTTAAAAATAATAAATGTATATTTGATTTTAAAAATATCAATTTATATCTTTTGTATTGTGTGATTTTCAAGTATTAAAACTATCTTTTATTGTATTATGTAGTAAATTTGGATACTAAAAACAGTAAATATTGAAAGCATAAAGATATTTTCTTCAAAAGATTTTAACATTTAAAATAACAGTTCCAAAAAAACATAAGGTATTTTTTAATCTGCAGTTTAATGGTCACTTTTCTGGATAGAACATATTTAGGTTCAACATTTCAAAGATTTTATTTTTTAATTTCCTTTTTAAAATTACAAAAAATCTTGATTAAGATAACTTTTAAATATATTCCCTGAGAGAAAATATCTGATTTTTCCCACTCAATGATATTGTCAACTCTAAATAAAAATTGTTTATACTTTGATAGATGCACTGGTTTAGACTTTTGGCCTCCTTTATTATTTATATTTTATTCTGACTGAATTTCCTGAAGTGTCTATAAAAATTAAAGATGCCCTTAAATTAATAACTCACAATGGATATGAAGATTCCTGCATAACCATTAAAATTATGTATTGTTAGTAAAATAGCTGATAACTGACATTAATTTATAAAATTTCAGTGCTTTCCCAAAAATGAACCTCAAAATAAAAAATCAGTTTTATATCTCAGCAAAACAAGACATGCCATATAAGAAAATTTGATTTATTTGAATTAGTTATATCTTCTATTGTTGCCAAGCTGTTTGATTTGCTCAGGATATTCTTTTTTAAAGATTTCATTTTTAAAATGTTTTGTAATTTTGGAGTAAAGAATACAGTTGAAAAATTGTGTTTATGAAGTTTTTATTTAATTAAGATATTAAATTTTTATTTTTTATATAGAATTTTTTTTATATCTTATCTTTCATCCTTTTGTTTTGATACTTGTCAAAGCAATGACAGCTTTTATAAATGTTGAGGAACCGCCTCAAAGTGCTTATTAAAAGCTATTGAAAAATTAAAATTTATTCAGAATATTTAACACAGCAACACCCTCAAAACAATTAACTTATACTTAAAGAGATACAAATCAAATCCTGATTGCAACTTACTGCTGAAACAGTATCAATTTTATTAATGAATTTAAGCACCAAATGTGACCAAATCTAAAAAAAAATTAAACAAACTGAAATTTAAAAAAAAATCATATTTATTGTCACTTACAGTAAACATTCACCAATGTGCACATTATCACAGAACATTCTATGTCAACTTTATTTTGTTTCTTTTAAGTTTGTGTAAGAAAAAAAAGATGATACTGGTACACAATATACAGTAAAATATTAGTCACTACTAGTATATTGATAATATAAAGTTACTGCTGCTCAGCTCTCATATCAGCAATATCAATAGGTCTCATTTGTTTTTAAAGGAGAAACTAGGCTTTTTTTTTGTGGAAAAAAAATCCCACAGAAATAGTAGTTCTGTTTTTGCTAAAACCTTTCCTTCATTAAATATCAACTATATTAATGTGGATATGTTGGCATGATGATTCATTGCTGGAAGTTGAAGAATGATACTAACATCTATTTAAAAAAAATAAAAGTAAACCTTTTGTAATATAGAGACCTATCTGTTAGGTTGAGACAATAACTGAGGCTCCCTTGTGCCAATGGTGCTTGTCATGAATGCAAAGGAAATGCTTTGGGAAAGTTTCTAGCAAAAATAGAACCAAAAGACGGTCTGTGCCTAGTTAACCTTTTAACCATCATTGTAAGAGATCTTAGAGCTGGAGACTGAATACAAACTATTGAAGATACATTCATTGGTCTGGCAATAGCTTGAAGAAATGTTTCCTGGAAGTTGAGACAATCCATATTACAAAGTCATAACTAAAAAGTAATCATTCTGTAAAAATTTTAGCAAAATATATATGGTCAAAAATTACCTTAAACCAAATTAGTGGTGCTTAACTTTTAAAAATAGTATAGTATATAACATTTTGATCAATAATTGGCTAAACCATGTCAAGGTATTAATGCGATTATCAACTTCATTGAAGGTTAGAATTGTCAGTTAAAATTTACAGTATGGATTCAAATAATGTGTGCATGTCTTGATCACGCAACAGGAGAAACTGGGGGAAGTCGCTGACGAGAAATAGGTCTTGAACCAAGAGTTAATTCTAGATCATAGATTTCATCTCGCAGTCTCTTAAGCTCCATCTGGTAATGAACAAAAAAGAATAAACAATGTATAACTTATTTCTAACATTGTTGGTCTTCTTTTCTGATAAAATATTCTTTGATAAAAATGTAACCATTTGAATTAAGCATGAACAATTTTTAGTTTGAAAAATTCTAGGTAAATGCTATACCCATCCCAATTGTTTTAAAGCAGACTTTAAAATCTTCCTACCTGTTGCATCTCTATAATCTTTTTATGCTCCTCTAATTCCTTTTCAACAAGTGGTCCTGCTGGTTTTGGTGGTAGGGGGATTGTAGGCCCAGATTTTTTGTTACGCATGTCCAAACCCATTGCTGCTTCCATGTCATGAATGAGAACACGGCAGATTCGCAGCTCCTTGCGTAAGTCATTAATCTCTTTAATTAGAGTTACATTCTCCTATAGGAGGAAGAATAGTGTGAGTTATAGTTATAAGTCGGAAGTGGACAAGCATTAAGCTTTAATTTGGTTATAGTTATTTTTTAAAATTCCATCACTCAAAAATGTTTTGAGAGATACAATTTAACTAAATAGTTCCTCACAAAAGTTTTTTAATGAATGCTCATTTGTTAGCAATCTTTCCTTTTTCATCACCCTACTGTAAATCAATGTCCGTTAATTTAAGTCACAAAATAAATTAAAATTTTTGTATCACTTAATGAGATTTTTTAACAGGAATTTACTAATCATTTATTTAATCTTCTTTATGTTGTTTCTTACTTTATCAAGGAGAGTATATTTGACTTTTCAACATTAAAAAAAAAACAATTTACCTGCATAATTCGGACATTATCTGCCTTGTGAATTTCTGAATCCTTTTCCAATTTTTTTCTAAGGCTAGCCACAGATCTCTCAAGATGCTCTTTTTGTCTACTAAATTCTTTCTGTATGTCTGCATCCACACTTGCAGACTCGGTCTGCAAAGCACATTCAGATTTATGATGACAAACATTTGATAAGCATTCTACTGATACTAGTTAAAGTGTCACTTATAAATTCCAGGTGTTGCTGCCAGTGAACTACAAAGTATCAATGGAGTTTTCTAACTAATCACTTTAGCATACACACAATTTCAGGCACTGTAATTATAAATCAACACATAATTTTTATGAAAATCAATTAACAACAAAAATATACAGTTTATAAATAGTTTAAAACATTTAAAAAAATGAAACAACAGCAACACAATGCAATAATTGAATAATTGTGGATATAGTTACGTCATGCATTTATTTGATAACAGATTTGATAACGGTATCACTTACTTTCTGAAATATAAATAAAATTTAGTGAAATAAAATTATAAATATTTTCAAAAACAAATTTGAATAAAGTTCATTGGAAGTTATCATATAATGCCTTTTTTTAAATTTGGAAGAAAGAACATGTTTAGAGGTTGCACAACACTAGTAATTTGTTGCTGCCTAACTTACAATGTCTTCCTGGACATGTTTCTGGTACAGTGCTTTGATGCTTTCTTTCAACATCTTTGGGTCTTGTATATATCCTACACAGTTGTGAAGATCTGTCTTAAATCTACGGACAATAGCTTCCACATCACGGACCTAAAATACCGGTCAGAATGAGGGTTAAGGCAAGTGTGTAAATATGATGTAAATTGGGCAATCTAGCATTATAACAATACTAACACTTTGTCAATTTTCTTATTTTTATGTCAATGAAAAGTCAAATGACATAAAAGTGTATAAGGATTTCATTTTAACACTTTGTTTCACCTTCTGTCGCTCTTGATGCATTTCTTTGTCAGTGGCCTTAAGCTTTTGACGCAGTTCAGTAATATTAAGTTCAAGTTGAGTGTTTTGCTTGTGAAACCTCTCTAACTCGCTCTCCATCTGTAAGCAAGGATTCCTTATGGTTTAGTAAAAACTTGTCTTATAAGTTTTGATTAAAACAATTTTATTTTGTTGTAATCTTAAGCTATTTCTGAGAAATCTAATTTTATTGTAATATAATTTAATTTCAGAAAGGCCACTCAAATATCTTCAAGTTTTTAAAATATTTGTTTTTAAAGTATTTTGTTTAAGTTTCAACCTAAATTCTGGCATCAACAATTTAAATGTCATTAAACAAATTTTTTTTTACCTCCTGAATCTGCTCCTTCATATTTTTTATGTCGAATTCTCTGGGCTCAATTTGTTTCTTTAATTCTTTGATCTTGTAATCAAGAACAAATTTGAACTTCTCAAGCTCCTGATTCTTCTTCTTCAGGTCATAGATTCGCTTTTCCTATGTGTGAGCAAAAGGAAAATGAAACATAACATAAGCTTTTAAAACCTTCCTCTCTGAGATTACTCTTCTAAGGCCTTGGCTAATACCTGGGCAACCTGCTCCATCTGTTGTGCAGTGCCATACAACATTGTCTTAACGTTGGACTCTTTCGCCCCTCTAACCTCCCCAGATATGTCTAGCACGGGGTAAAAATTTAACTGGTATATACCATCCTCTACTGAATGGGTCTCGAACTATTTAGTTTGTCAGACCAGCAAAAATGTATCCACTTAGTAGCACGAACTGGTCAAAATTTATATTCTTACAAGTTTCTTAAATTTTAAAAAAACTTTTCCTGGCAGAGGTTGAGGTAGGGCTTGCAGCAGGGGTGGATTAAGAAAGACTGCACGGGGCCCTTGGCTGCAATCAAACGGGGGCCCTATCCAGTCAGTGTCCCTTTAAATAAAATTATTTCTAGCAGCTAATATGAGACTGCAACTAAATATTAATAATGAAAAATACAAACGCGTAGAAATAACTGTTTGAAGTGTTGCCAGTATGTTAAAATTGGGTGTGAAAGGTAAATCAAGTTTTTCAATTATTAAGACTATCAGGTCTGAGGAACGATCAGATTAATTAATAGATAAGATTTATTAATTTATTAAATTTATGATATTTTCAAGGGTTCGTGCAAACATTTGTACACTTTTATTATGACATATAAAAAGAATGGGGGCCCCAAAAACATCTGGGGCCCCTGGCTATAGCCCGTTCAGCCCCCCCCCCTTAATCCACCATAGGCTTGCAGGTTCATTTAATTGTTATAAATTTAATTTTATGTTGTTATTCCTCTTTATTTTTGAGTAAAAACCATTTGGAAACAGTCAAAAACTAAGTTAAACCCTTAGAGTAAAAAGATTTTAAGTAGATTTTTTTTAAAAATGAGTTACAACCATTGGGATATGATCCCTGTTTCAAGCTATCATGGTAAAAAATATGAAAGCTGTATAATGAGCTAATTTTGCAAAAAGTTCAGAATAACTAGGTTCTAACTCAATATTTTCAGAATTAAAATCAAATTTTTACAACGCGAATATCTCGGTTCGACAAGAAGTTCACATAGAACCTTGCTATTCTATGGTGGAAAACTGTGCTACGGTATTTATTAAATGCTTGCTTAAAAATTGTCTGATTATCTCTTTACAAAAAAAAAAAGGAAGAAGCAAAGCTAAAATGCTTAAAAAACTTAAGAGGGCACAGGCCATTCTAAAAAAAGATTTATAATCTTACCTTATCCTGTATTGTGTCATCTCTTTCTTGTATTTCCTTCTTCAATCCTTGAATATCTTTCTCTAAACTGCGGATGACATTGCTCAGTTTAGATGTCTCTGCTTGAAGTTTTTTAATTTCTTCCTTGTGATCATCAATTTCTTTTTGAAGACTTGTAAACTAGTATTTAAGAATAAACAGGATTTGCATGAGCTCAGTCTTTGAAAAAAAAACATTTAAAATAAATCATTTTATTATTATTATTATTATTATTGCAAATGGTCACAATATTAGATGATTATCAACTTTTCAGAAGTAAGCCTACACAAAGTTACCTTCTTTTTCATAATACCGGTCTCTCCCTTAAGCCTCATGTTTGCCTCTTTTTCATCTCTTAGCCTTCTCTCATATTGATGCTTAATATCCAATATTTCTCTGTCTCCATCTTCTTCAATCTGTTTCTTAGTTTCTTCATATTCTCTATTCTGCTGACGAGCTTCATCATTGCACTGTTTGAGTTAGAAGATATTTATTTTGAAATTAATTTGATTTGTCATTGATATAAAAAAAATCATTGCGTAACAATAGCTGTTTACAAAGTTTGTGGAGTACAAATCCACACTGCCTCTCTCCTCTACAGAATTAAAAAAAACTACAAAATATAGATTTCAATATTTTTTTCATTTATAACTCTAACCAATATTGATAATAAATGAGATAATAATTGTTAAAAAGTGAAATTGGATTGTATGTGCATTGCAGCTTCACTTATAGGCACAATATATTTTCCAGCATTTATTGTTGGTCATATTTGTATATATATTCATATATGTAATCATTCTAAAAAAAAACTGTTTTAACTACTAAGATGTTTAGTTTTGGTAAATGATAATGTCCAATAAGTTGTTTTCTTTGTAATGATCGGTAATTAAGTAAGTAATAATTGAACAACCTGTTCAAGTTTTGCTGTCATATCCTGCAGTTTAGTTTCATAATACTCTGTCAGCTCCTCTAAAGCCTTTTCTTTGCTCTCCTCCATTTCCTGTAGCTGCCTCTCATAATCTTCTTGCATTTTCATCATTTTGGCTTGCTGTTCTTGAAACTTCTCATATTCCAGCATTAATTTCTGGTTGTTGGCAGACTCTGAAGATATTTAACAAATAATTGGAAAGGACTTAAAAAGAAATATAAACTTGTGGGAATTTATTGTGGTGATGGTAGTTGATTAAATAATTGATTTGATTTAAAAGTTTATTATTTTAAAAAATATTTCAAAATGAACTGAAGGTTTCAATTTCAATAATTGGTTTTATTATTAAGTTAAAGATATTTAATTCTGAATTGAGTTAAATAAAAGTGTTGTGTAAGAATCCTGAATTAGAAATTTAATCAAATTAGCAGCACTACTATACAATTTTCAGGATAATCTTATCAAATAAATTTAGAGTCTGCAACAGTTACATTCTGAACTCTACATTTCAATAAATCAATTCATTTACTTGACCAGGGGGGAGTGTGAATAAGAAAAATATGTTGAGTGTCGTCTCTCAAGAAAACATCTATCCCATAAACTTTTAAAATTAATCAAAATATTTTATTGGGTTAATTTTGAGCCAAATTTTGTTTTAAGTTAAAATTTTTAAAATTGTATAAAATCTGACCTAAATCTTGCAGTTCCTTGGCATGATTGTCCATGATCTCTGCTAGCTCTTCTTCATGCTTTGCCTCTTCTTTATCCTTGTCAGTTTTTAAGACCTAAAAATATAACCCATAATATATTTTAAAATTGTTCAAGTCTATATAGAGATTTTGGAGGCAATTATTGTTCTAAATAGATTGATTTAATTTGAGAACCAAAATACAGACAAGTTAAAAATGTAACATCCTTAATTTGAAATCCACTTTTTTAATAGTATACCTGATTTTTTGTCTTCAGTGATTCCATCTCTTGAATAAATTTTTCAGTTAATTCTTTCATTTTCTCATTGTAAGTCATATCTTTCAGACGAAGTTGATACTCATTTTCCATCTTCAACTCTTCTACTCTTGAATTTAGGTCTGCAACAGTTGAATTCTGAAAAAACGTATTTCAATTTATCTGTTCATTAACCTAGATCAGGCTGATCCTTGATATGAGATTAAAATTTATATTACTTTTGTCAAAAAACTTGGGAGTAGTTAAATATATACATAAGTTTAATTTTTTTAAAAATGCATAGTTTCTATACTAAAGATGCAGTGTGAGGTTTAATACTAATTTGACATAATCTTATTCACCTTTTCCTCCAAATCACTTTTTGTGATGAGGATCTCTTCAGCCCAGCCAATCTCCTTATCCCTTTTTAATCCTCTTCCCTCCTTGTCTTGGATTTTCCATAGCATAATAGTAGAATCTTCTGCCACACTCACTAAATACTGGTCATCAAATGTTATTTTCATCTAGCCATCCAAAAAAAAGTTGGTCATTAGATACAAATGGAGGAACATTTAAGATTGAAACTTGATCAACTTAGTATTCTACATTTTTAGCTTCTACTTACACATTAACCAACAATGTACTAAGATTGAAGCATCACTGGAATGTTTTAAGGATTTATAGAGCATAAGTTTCAAAATGTAATACTTTTAATTTTCATTTTCATTTACAAAATTTATCGCCATACAACCTTCACAATGGCTGCTCCATGACCTTGATATTCTGTCCAGTCCCCAGGAACAGCCAAGGGAAACTTCATTGACCACAAAGCGCCTTTCACGGTACCAGCAAACAGCATGCGGCCTGAATGAGACATGGCAACTGTACTCAGAGTCATGTCCCCGGCCGGCACCTCCCGCAAGATCTTAACGAGAAAGAAATTAATCATTTTGTCAGTTGTAACAAACACTCACTACATGTTGTAACAAACACTCAATACATGTTGTAACAAACACTCAATACATGTTGTAACAAACATTCAATACATGTTGTAACAAACACTCAATACATGTTGTAACAAACACTCAATACATGTAACAAACACTCAATACATGTTGTAACAAACACTCAATACATGTTGTAACAAACACTCAATACATGTTGTAATAAACACTCAATACAAGTTGTAATAAACACTTGTTTGTCCAGCAAATTGCATTTTATATACCTGCAAAGAAGCCAACAGAGTAACTAAACTATTGTTTCACTCACGTGTGAATCAGCGATCTCTTTCAAAGTTTTGTCTGAACCAACAGCAAATGTTGTTTTCCCATCAGGAGTGATGACAACACTTGTGTAGTTGCAAGACTTCATAACACTCTCACTTGTTCTTTTACCACTGTAACTATCCCATTCATAGACTGCTCCATCCATACCACAAGAAATGAGCTTACTGTCATCTGCACTCCATACTACAGCCTTCACTTTTCTGAAAGGATAAAAGCTCCTAAAAATTTCCATTTCAAGCTAAGATAACCATAAGTAAACTCTTGTTTGTAAGACAGCTGTGATTTGAAAGATGTGCAATGGTTCCATCTCATGAATACAAATTCATTATTAAAACTTTGAAGTTACATTTCTTGTTTGAGTTGTGTGCAAGAATATATTTGATCCCACTTAGGTGAAAGAGTTTGTAGAAGACATCAAGATATTTTTTAAAAATGATCCATTCTTGCTATCACGAGATAATCATGATATGATCAACTCCAATTAAGTATAACATTATCTTCTCTATGTGGTATTTCTTGGATTACAAAAAATGTTTTTACTACATTAAAACAAATTAATCAATTACATTTCTTAAGTAATCAGTTTTTGTGTTGTTTTTTTACAACCATTTATAAAAAAAAAGAATTTTAAAAAAATCTCATATGTATTTATTTACCCATTGTGACCTTTCAGATTGGCAACATTCTCAAATGTTGTGGTAGAGTACAACTGTATTACATTGCCCATTACTGAGGCAAACAAGTGACCACCATTACTGAATGCACACTGAAGGAGAAAGCATAAGAGGGAATAAAAATTATGTACTTTCTTAAAATATATATATTTTTTTACAAAACTGCTTATGTATACGTTTGGCTCAAATTTGATGACATGCTTCTACCCTCACCTGTTCTCAAATGCTTTACTCAATTTAAACAGAGCATATTAATTTTTAATAATTCATTTAATAATTGCAAAGGTGGAGTTTCCAAATTAATTACCTGCATAAAAGGTTTAAGCATGACGTATTACATGTCTAATGAAATCCAGTGACAACTTTTAACAAGACTGATAAAAGCACCACTATCTCATAACCCCATAGGAATATAACATCATTTGATGTACATTTAAAATGCACACAATCAATCTAAGTAAGTCTTATTCTCAAAATTTAAGTTAATACAATTTTTAAAAGCACAGACAAAATAAAAAGACTGTCCATGGTTAGTGTTAGGAAGCAGTGATCTCTTCAACTTTGTCTCATTTGTTATTTGTCAGTGAATCCAACATATTTTACCTGCATTGTGTGGATCTAAAAAAATATGTACACCTCACCATATCATCATGAAATCATTACAGTTGCTCTTGCTAGCAACAATTTCCAAAGAGATTCATAAATAATGATGTCGGTTTCTTACCTCTCTACAGCTGCGGACAGTAAACTCTTTGAATGTCCTGATATCATCAATCAGTAAATTCATCAAGCGCAGTTTGTCACTGAATCCAACTAGAATGTACAGACCAGATGGGTGAAGGGCTATGCTATAAGCTTCCTCAGCAAATACTTTGTGAAGTTCCAAGTTGCTAAAGATTACAATGTCAGCCAGCAGTTTTTAAATAGTTCAAATATTTTTAAAATATTACAATATTTAAAAAGTGTTAACTAATTGCATAACTAAGAAGATGATTAAGAATTTAAACTAAACTGTTGACAAACTACAGCATCTCTGAAGACAAGATGTAAGGACAACTAATATGACAACAACCACCAACTATAAAAGAATACAGTGATTTTTTCTTTATTTATTTTAAATATACAAAGTAGCTGTTGTAATGGACCTATGTGTTTTTATGTGGTGTATAAAAGGAACGTTACTGCAAAAAGTAATCACATTAAACAAGTGATGTGCAACCTGACAATTTTTTTAAATCCTTCTAATCAAACTTTAACAAAAGAAAATTACCAGGTCTCATAATTCCAGATCTTGACAGATCGGTCCATAGAGCAAGTTGCAATCAAAGGTTTTCTGATACAAACATCAAGGCCGGTGATAGGAGCATTGTGAAATATTTGTGATAACACCTCAAATGATGCTTGGTCGCCCTAAAATAAAATAAAATAAAATAAAGTATTTTATTTAACATTTTCTTTGCTACACCATCCTCTAGTTAATCTATTTACCCATGACACAGCCTTTTCAGTTGGATATGAAATATTTGAAGTGTTTTTCATTTCATAATTTAAAATAATAAATAGAGTTTCTTACTTTACTGAGGTCCGCACTTGAAAGAGTCAAGTAGAACAACTGTGACTGGTCAGTGCTACCAACCAGAACTTCTTCTGATGGACTGATTGTTAGGCAATTAAATATCTGTTGCTGGTTTAAAGATGGGTCTTGATTGTTGCAAGGATCAGTTGGAATCTGCAAATTTAAATGATAAATCTCTATTAATGTTGCTGTTGCTCTGATGCTAGTAAATTCTAACTGACATGTACAGAACTTAAATTTGAATTTAACAATTTTGGACTACTTGTTTGAATGGGATCAGTTTATGAAATGCTTATTGAACATGAGGGTATTAATGAGAATAAAATGAAGTGCACAAACTTACTGTGATTTCTCTTGACTTCTTAAAAAAGTCTTTATCTTCTGTTTTCTCAAACAAGAATACTGTGCCATAACCAAATGCACATGCAAAACCCTTTGAGTAGGAAACAAGAGCTGTTGCATGTACCTTTGCTGTCATGCTTGTATCCTCCATTAACCTAAGCAAAATATACAATGTTATTAATATATATTTAAATAGGCATAGGCCCAGGGATAACCATTAATACCCTATAGTGTTAATAATTTTTTAAAAAATAATTAAAATTGGTTGTGTTACCCAATCTAAAAGGGATAGGATGAGGATAGACTAATGTAATTATTTATAGCCATTTAAACTGAATAAGACATTTTTTGATTTGGTGTCTCTCACTGCCTATTCTAAGAAATGCGTGAGGACATGATTAGTAAATATACACTTTAAGCACATCCTATTTGTAAATCTCAACCATCTTTTGGCATTGAGGTAGCTTAAAATTATGTTAATTATTTTGTCTTTTAGATAAGTGCTTCTCAAACTTTTTAGCATGCCGACCGGCAGGAATTTTTTTCACTTGCACCAGGAACCAGTGCATTATTTTCCCTGTACTGGCATGGTAGCAAAATGTCATTAATTTTATTTTATTCCTTTCATTTTATGTACTTATTGCTGAAAAATTAACTTCCATCATTAATTGATGAAAATAGAGGATTATAATTAGATTTTTTGATAACTTCTGCGGACCAGTGGCGGTGGACCAGCACTTTGAGAAGTATTGTTTTTAATGGTTTGAAAAAATTAGCACATCAAAATAAATTAAGAAAAAGATAAAATTAATAAAAATGTTATTGAATTTAACATACAAGTCTGCTGGTACCAAATTAAATTCTTTTTTGAGTTCTCCAGCTTCAAACAACAAGACCTTTCCTGAATCAGTGCCAACAATTATTCTGTCTTCAGAAACCCAAGCATGACAAAGATAATTCTGTGGCTCTGTCTTTTGAAAGTTGAAAGGCTTCAGGTTTCCTTCACTATAACGGAAATATTTAAACACTGTGTTGCCAACCACGCAGAGCTGTGTGTTATCTTGAGGGTTGAAGCTAATCTACAAGAAAAAAATTACATAATTTTTCTAAAAAATATGAACAAGGGCTCCTCACATTGATTGATAGGATCCACCTGATGCAGATGGCAAAAAAAATGTACACAATTTACACGTTGCAGAATTATTATTTCTTTGCAAGAAGTATGATTGTTAAAAAAATATTTGTCATTAGTTGGAGGTGACTGGTGAGATTGGGCCTAAAGAAAAACACTAAATGTATTGCTGCAGATATTTCCTTTAGATATTCTCAATTTCCATTTCTTAAAAAATTAAAATAAAAACTTTACCTGATAAACTTCTGAGTTTGGATTCTGGGGGTTTGATGTCTTTGTTGATGCCATGACTTTTGACTTTTCCCATGTCCAGTAAAGCAATGTCCAATCAGGTTTACCTCCTTGAGCTATTAGGTACTTTGAATCTGGAGAAAATGCTAAGCTAACATATTCAGTAGACTGCACTTCATTGGAACTTAGCACTTTTTTTTTTCGCAGTGAGTGAAGATCATAAATTGTGATAGTAGCCTTCTCTCCTTTTTCTGCTATTGCTACATACCTCCGATTGGAACTCACAGCCAATGCTGTCATTTCTTCACTTTTGTCAGTACCTTTAAGATGGATTTAAAATTTAAACATAAGTTATAAGTTTCAGTTATAATTGATTATTATCAACAAAGAATGATAAAAATATGCAGAGATGCTACAATATTTTGTGTTTTCTTAGATGTATTGGCTAAAAAATAAAACAAAATGAAATTAAAACTAAGTATGATGGTATTTTAGTTTGAACACTTAATTTATTTGACAGCGTTGCTTTTTTACAAATATATATTTTGTCTGCTTTCAAGTATTGATAAATCACTTGACTTTTTAAAATACCTGCTCAGGCCTAGGAATGTAAAGAAATCAGTATTTTACATTAATGCATACTTTAAATGCTGGCATATTCAGAAAACCAAAAACAAAGATCAAATTGTGTGGGTAGGGTCTTCTTATGTTATGCACATAAATACCTGGGACAGCGTTTTTCATTGACCTCAGTGTAACAAAAAAAAAGCCAGTCAAACATATGGAAAACAAACAAATTTATATTACAATTAAAAATAAATTCCATCCCAAAATTCTGACACTGATATTTTATTCTTATTTTAAATGTACCACGAATATAATGCACAAAACAACATCCCTATTCTGAATTTTGAGACAAACATTGGTACTGTCAAATTTTGCCTTTTCAGTCAGTCACTTGAGTTCTGATATCACTTCAAATTCTTAATCGAGCCTAATGAGAATAGCCGTATGACAAGAGCTGTGATTTGACGGATTTAGGAATTTCCTAATATCCAAAATTACAGCAAAAGGTTTCTTTGTCAAGTGTATTTATGTTATACCATAAATAATTACATAGTCCCTCTGATGTGCACCATTATCTGACTGTTGTGTGATCTCAAATCTCCTTACAAGTTATCAGACATTTTATTACAGCAAATTATGAACAGGTTATACGCACATCCTTTTAAAATATCGCCATTTGAGGTCAATTTCAGAGTTTACTTACACATGAATTGGCTATATGCAAGTATATACTGTATATTTAATAACATTTTTACTTTTTTTTATAAATGAAATGTACTTAAATATTCTGTAGAATAATATTTACTTTTTAAATTGTATCATCTCAGACTAAAAAAAAAATCATCTCACCAGGAATAAACTTTTGTGTCTTCTGATCAATGTTGTAAAGAATGCAGTTGGCTCCAGCGGGGTAGACAATAGTTTGCTCATCATGATAGCAAATATTTCCTGACACCCGAGGCTTCAGGCCAAATATATATCTTGCTTGTGCAATGGCCATCGACATTTTTGATGATCTGTCTTTTATTTCAAGTACACCTTTTAAAATTGATACGATAAAATAAATAAACATAATAAAACTCTCTTAGTCTTTTATTATTTCAAAAAACAAACTTTAAACGCTAGTAAGAAGATGTTGTAGAGCAGAAGATATACATTAAATAAAGTATGTAACATCATTGAAATAATATAAGAGATACTGACTCACATCATCTTATAGAATAAATCCATGTTGTATATTAATAATAATCAAGTAAATATAAGGTGCAGGATTTACCTCGTTACTTTGTAAGGTAATATAATTGTAAATATAGGAGCCTTGACAGAAATTTTAAATATTTTCCCATAACTATCAGGCATAAGTGTTATGTCATTTTAAAGACCTTTTCAAAACCATTTGGTTTTTCTTTATTGCTTTAGTAGAAGTGAGGTTATTACTTTTTAGATGAACATTTATAATAATTTTAATTTATATAATTTGTAGAAACAAAATGTTATCTAACTTTCAAAATTGTGTGAATGGTAACTGCTGCAATGTAGATTCAAAACATTTTGAGCATTTACATGATACTAGATATGACCCATGGCGTAACATTTGCCTCAGACTTGCCAAAAGACAGTACAAATAAATGGGGGAAAGAACTGACACAAATTACAGCACAAAGAAATCAGACTAACGTGAATGAACATCATGGTGGGGGGTGGGGATATCAATTTAGTATTGATGGTCTACAGACAGTGACATCCACACTGCAGTTAGCTACATGACCCCACCCTGCACAAACCCTGCTTGCCAAAAGTAAACTGTAATTTTCCAACCCTAGTGAGGGTCAGCAACGTTTGCAAAAAAGGGGGAAAAGAACGGGTACAAACAAACATTTAAAAAAATTGAAAATGTTTGTTTCCACTGAGGCTTGAACCCAGTACTTTCCGTGTGTAAGGCAGATGTGATAACAACTATACTATGAACCACATGTTATTCTGTGAACGAACAATGCAAAAAGCATTGCTGGTCTCGAAATGTGCCCAACCCCCTTTTGAACCCTCTTTGCTTGATTATCTTATCTTAGATATACAGACGCTCCTTCTATGCAGAAGATAATTGCGTCCACAGACAATGAGAGATGATCTGTTGGCAAGTGATGTAGCGGTCACAGGCCACGGCTATAGGGGTTCCACGCATTACCCCAGCCGCCTAACTATTGTCTAGTTAGGTACCCATTCGGAGCTGGGTGACTCGGGGACTCCTCAGGCCCCGAGAACAAATCCTCGCCTTCGTGTGGTTTCGAACTCGTGACCATCGGTATGACAGTCGAGAGCGCTACCTCTCGACCACCACGTCCCAAAAATATTGATTGTATGTACAGTTACAAAAATTGAGACTTTGTTATTGTTGAATCTTGAGGTACTAAGTAGAGCTGAGTTAAATACACTCACTTTTTTCACTCTATAATCGATACTTTTATAGTTCCATAACTCTAATACTAATTGGTGACACTAAGATTACTAAGAACAATGTGTAAATAATATATTTCATTCTAATGAATAATCTGTATTAAATTATGTTCTAAAATTTCTATATATTATATAGTTAATATAGTATAGTATAGGCATAGGCCTAATTAAATTTAATGTTTAGTATATATAGTGAGTATAATGACATTATACTCACTATACATCATACTATATAAGTGTATAGCATTAAACTAGATTAACGCAATAACAATTAATTAACATTAACATGGACATGACATAGTCAAACTATCATAACATAATCATAGTCATAGTCATAGTGACTTAGACTTAGGGACTTAGGCTTAGGCCCAATTAATTAGAAATTAAGTTACACAATAAAAATTAATTTTTAATAATTAATACATGAAATGTAACAGTAGCAGTGCGTAACAGTGAAACATTATTAAGTGTGACAGTCGGAAAGTGTTCAACTTCTACACTACAACTACAAGTTACAATTACAAGTAAAGTAAAGTAAATTAAGTAAAGGTCCAAGACAACTACAACTCATAAATTTGAGTAATTTAAGCATTCCAAATATGATATTCTTAATAATATAATTAAAAGCAAAATAATATTAACCTACGTTTAACTATGAAATAGTTAACCCGTTATAATATAAATCGTATCTGAAACCATTTATTTGTTTTCAGACATGAAATTTCAATGGCACAGGGAACCAAGCAAAATTGGTTGACTAATGTTGCTACTAGCAACCCTTTACCTCCCTTTACAAATACGGAGAAAATTAAATAATTGGAAGCTACATATGGAAATAATACTGACTTCACGTGTTTACAATGTTAGCATTTATAATTTTATAAATTAAAAATGTGCTATTTTAATATATTATTCAATCACAAGAATTAAAATAATTATCGTAAGCAAATGTGCAAAATATTAATAACAATATATATAAAAACTATTTCCGTTCAACCCTTGACCTTTAGAAATCATAGCATAATGAAAGTGAAAGTAGAAATCTTCTATTGCTAATAATTAATAAACTAGTTTATTGACAATTTCACATTTGTTACGCTAAATACATTGGACGGCAACAAGAATTCACGTTACCATCAACGATACGATACGATTTTCGACTCGCATGGTATTATATGGTATTCAATTCAGATAGAATCGAATAATTAATTATGTCGATTTGAATCTGACTTAGTCTTAGTTTCACTTAGACTTAGTCAACTTAGTGACTGACTTCACTGACCAATGACTGAGTCTGATTCAGTGAGCAGTCCTGTCCTGTGCTCATACTCATGTCATAACCAGAATAATAATCATACTCATACTATTACTATCAAAGTTACAAACAGAAACTGTCAAATACATTCATTTTTAATGATTTGCGCATAAAGAAAATAAGTAATAAGTAAAGTATAATTCAGTATATAATTTAATACATACTTTTTAAATATGATGGATCATGGCACATGGGGTGGAGTTGGAGAATAGGTTGTTAGCATCACTCATTCATTCTCATACTCATTGTATTTGTATTCTGTACAGAAGGAGCGTCTGTAACATATAAGTATAAGAGACAAAAATCTGTGAGACCTTGTTGAAGTTCTTGTACACAGCTGCCTTTCTACTCCGGCCTGGTACTAAATTAAACGGTAAACATGTAGAATCTCGACCGTGACGTCACGGTCATTACCGGCGGCCATATTTGTTGTTATAGCATGTCCTTTAAAAAGCTTTAAAATAAAAATTCTATAGCTATACCTCATACCTAACCCAAACCCTAAAAACTTCAATTGTCAGAAAATTATAAAGCTATACCTAACCCAAACCCTTAAACCTTCAATTTTTGAAAATCCTTTTAGAATTTATAGAACTCTCGTTTCCAGCAACCAGTAGAGTCGTGACGTCACGGTCGAGATTCTTCACTTCAGCCAACTAAACAAATATTCTGAGACTAATCTCTGAAACATTAGGCCTTGGCTAATACCTAGGCAACCTTCTCCATCTGGTGAGCAGTGCCATCATACAATGATACAACATTGTCTTAACTTAACATGGAATTCTTTTGCCTCCCATACCTCCCCGTCTATGTCTAGTGCAGGACACAACTGGTGAGACTGTCACAGAGGCTTTTCTGCAATGACGGCAAAACTCGGGCAATTCAAGTCCCTGTTGTGGTCAAGCCTGGTACTAAACCATGTGGCCATCGTCATTGCAAGACCTGTCCCTTTGTTACCCAAATGGACCAGATTGTCTTCCCTATGGTCAAATTTATGATTAGGGATGGCTTTCTTTGCACCAGTTGCAAGATGGTCTTCATCGTTGTGTAATTGCTGCTCTGCAAAATACATAGGTGAGATGGAGAGGTTACTTTCTTTTCATATTGGGGATCATGTATATGCAATTACACAAGACAAACAGTGTCCTTTCTCTGGATATTTCAATGGGCGTGACCATATGGTTGTTGATGACCTGTCTGTCACCGACATGTTCTCCTGCACATACACACCCGGCAGGGTCACTCTGCAGAATAAACTTATCCAAGAATATGGGACCCTTACACCACATGGGATAAATGTTTTATTTTTATTTACACTGATATGCTAATGATTCACTAGGCCCACTCTCTCCTTTGCTACTCTCTTCCTCCTTTTGCTCTTTGGCTCTGGATTTCACCACAGCTAAGTTTTAATTTCTACTTATTAGTTTTATTTGTTTTTGTTCTATTTGTTCATTCTTTTCCTAACCTTTTTTTGTTTTGTGAATCTTGTCAGGCCCATAAATACTCTTTGCATGTTATCCCTCTACCTAAAAATATAATAGGAGTTTTTCATAAATTATGGTAGTTTAGAATGTTTTCATTTAAATGTTCATATGAACAAAATTGTTAAATATAAAAAAATATGTTTAAATTTTCCTGTTTTCCACAGATTGTATGATGTTTTTTTGGACCTATTTAGGCTACACAAGATCACAGGGGAAAATTTTAAAAGCATTAATAAGAAAAGACCTGTGCCATGATTACATGTCAATAAAAGAATTACTTAAAAATGTTTTTATAAAATATAGATCTCTACACGCTACAAGTCATAATGCAACTTTTAACAAATCCAAGGCACTATCAAATTCGTCTTTGTCACGACTCCAAACATTTTCCACAGAAGCCAAAACTAACCATGATGGGGATTACCTTGATGCTAAAGATAGAGATATTTATGAAATACTTTCCAAAAATATGTGTGTTCAGAAAGACTTCTTAAATGAAGATGAAGAACAATCATTAATTGAAGAGGTGGAGAAATCCCTAAAGAGACTTCGATATGAAACAAGTCATTGGGATAATGTATGAAATTTTTCAACCTTTGCTGTTTCATTGTTGGCACTTATAAATTCACTTTTAAAGTTAAATTTTATTTTAAAGAAATTAAAACACATTTAAAAATTTATACAACTTTAATATTGTTATAGTATAGTAGTTTCATTAAGAAAATTAACAGTAAATATTTTAGTTGAATTTTAAAAAAACGCATCTTTTCATTCAATGACTTTTGTAAATTCCTTTAATAAATTATACTAAATAAATATAATGTAAAGCAGATCTTGATTGCAAAATTAATGATTAAAAAAAAAAAAAAGTGAAGTTTATATACTTTTTCTTGTTAGTAAAATTATGAAAATAATCAGTTAAACTATATTTAAAAAGAAAAAGAGTAGCTATCAATTTGAAAGGTACTAACACATATCAAATTATATGTTTGTTAAAATTTTATCAAAATTTTTTTAAAAATCTAACAACAGGCCATTCATGTCTACCGGGAGACTGAAAAGATGTCATGGAATGAAAAAAATTCAAAGATAATTCAAAGAGTCAGAGAAACGGCATTTGATAAGACTACATCACCTTTAGCTTATGTTCATGTTTTAGACATAGCTAAAGAGGGCTATATCAAACCTCATGTTGATGCTGTAAGGGTATGTTGACCATGATTTATCATTACTGATTAAGTTTTTTTTGGTTTAAACTTCTCCTTTTCAAAATATATGATGTAAGTTATCTGCTGTTTTTAATTTTTCTATGGATTTTATTTAACTCTGCATATTTTTTTGTTTGTGTGAGAAAAATGTTGTCATTGAAATTTCACCCACCTACTGCTGATAATTCAGCATGAAATTTCACACAAATACATACCTTTGCTGGCAATAGGTATAACGTTAAAAAAATGTATTCATTTGTTAAAATTTTTTTACATTGATTGCTTTGGAAAATCTTAGTGCAGTGAAACCTCTCATAATGAGTAATTCGCATAACCAGCACAAAATTTGAAAAAGTTGCTCCCTTAATGAGCAAAATTTTGCATAAGAAGTTACACACAAAGGGGAAGTCCCATTATCCAGGAAATTCATTTGTGAGCCAGTCTGGCACTTTTGCCCTGATACATTAGTATGTGTTTAGCACTCTGTCCGTTAGAATATTGTTTTCATATGTGATCATACATTTTTTACAAATTTTGAATTCTGACAGCAGTAGTAATTTTTTTTATGTGCACAATGTAATAACCTGTGCTTAAATGTCTTCGAAGAAAAAAAAACCGCAAGGAGACAATCATAAAAGAGAAAAAATAACTGTTGAAATGAGTATTTTTTCAGCATGGAACACATTCATCATTATTGTACTTTACATTGATTTGTATGGGAAAAATTGTTTTGCTTAATAAGTTTTTTGCTTAAAGAGTAAGACTCTGGAATGAATTATGCTCATTTTGAGAGGTTCCACTGTATCAGTGTTCACTTTACCAGGTTAAAAAAAAGGAAAGGATGACATCTGCTCTAATACAACTTCCCACTTAATTGATTAGACAAGATTCATTGTTAGAGTTTGAACTTCCTAGGAAGCTTTTGATTTATATATTTTTATATATTTTTTAACTTGAAAAAAAATGGCTCACTTTTGGTCACAAAAATAAAGACTCCCATCCTAAGTCATCAAATTTAATTTAATTTAATTTAGTTTGTTTTTCTTGTGATTCAGCATCAATTATAGATATTTATAAATAATTTATATAAAATATTCATTGTAAGTAAGTAAAATAATTGAAAAGCTGTTCAAATATAGTATAGTAATAGTAATCTAATTGAATTACGATGTTTGAGGTAATGAGAAGAGGATTGATTGCGGGGCCTTAAGATATAGAAGAAGTAGTTGTCCACTCAGTAAAATAATGAAATAATTCTTGGTACTCATTATCCAAAACTTATAAGTTTTGTTTTAACATTTTCTAGTTTTGTGGGGATACCATTGCTGGCATGTGCTTACTTTCATCTTGTGTTATGAGACTTGCTCTTGAAAAAGACTGCTCTAAGTTTGGAGACATATACCTTCCCAGACGATCCCTATACATTATGAAGTTAGTGTTCATTTTATTTGAGTTATTGATTTCCATTTTTTAAAAGAAAAAAGAAAGAAAATTAAATGTAAAGCTTAGCTCATTGATCTTATACTAACTTGAAGCCAAATTTTGTGTGTGGCATCTTTTAAGTAGTTAAATTGTAAAAATATATTTGTTCATTATCATAATTATTTAGTGGATAACTTAAAATTATGACAAATCAACATATATATGTATAGTTGAGTAATCATGACAATATCCTTTAATAACACATTTAAGTAAAGAGCAATGATAGTAATAAAAAATGCGTAAATTGTGATAAATGAAGATGTTTTGCTTCCTACCAGCTAATTCATATTTTCATGTTCTTTAGCCCCATGGTGATGTGTATATGCTATTCTCTTTTTAAATGATTCATTTATAAAGTTAATTATTTTATCATTTTAAAAATATTTTACAGAGGCAGAGCAAGATATGAATTCACTCATGAGGTTCTTAAACAGGAAGATTCAAAGTTCAAAAATCAAAGTGTGCCTAGGGACAGACGCATTTCAGTCATTTGTCGAAATGAACCCAATCCTGCAATGAGTAATGGATAAAGAAAATTTGAAATAGAGCGTAAAAACTGATTCAATTGAAGAAATGGTTTTATAATTTTGATTCCTAAGTTATTACAATTACATGTATGTATATTTGTATTGCTATGAAGAGTTAAATGTTTGATAAGTAAGTTTTTTTTTTCCAAAAGAATGTAACTTTAAAGACTTCATTATATTAAAATCTCATGTTATTCAGATTCTAACTTTTTTGTGTGTCTGAAAACTAAATATAAATAACTCATATATTTGAAATCAAGGCCAAAACAAAATGAGTACAAAATATTATCTGTAAATATTTAAAAGCCACTTTATCGCACTGCTGACAAATCAATTTGGCTGTAATAGGAGAATTCATGACTCTGTAGCTCAGGGGTGCGCACATCCTCATTTCAGGAATTGAAATATCTCAAGAATATATATCGAACTCAACTGGTGGACACCAACCTAGCGTCAGGAATAAGACTGATGATCTCCAACGAGTGCCCGCATTTAACGCAACTCTCGGCAAACATCTAAGAGCAAGGCAGCCACTAATCTCTGGACTGCTAAGTTACATGGACAGTGTTAGTGAAGCAGCTTATCACATCTTATCTTATATGTTACAGATGCTCCTTCTGTACAGAAGATGATTGCGTACTACGTATTTCTATGGTTTGTGTTTAGTCCTGTATTCTTACTAGAGTTTTATATTTAAAAAAAAATTCTTATTGAAAAAAAAAAACAATAAAAGTCTCTGTAAATAAACTTGAGATAATTTTTAAATTACACTGTATTTCATTACTTTATTTGAATTACTGTTTTTATTTTAAAATCTTTACTTGTTTTAAATGTCTTTTTTGAAAATGCAAATTAATTTTGGCTTATTCTCTTAGATATTTGAAAATACTGCTGACCTTACACTTATATATTATCAACCTGGAAAATGGATAATCATAGGATGCAATAATATTCTGTAAAAAGAAGAAGCGTCTGTAATACTAGATAATAGTAATACTAAACAAAACTATATTATTATTATATTATATTATATTATATTATATACTAGCAGACCCGGTCGTGCGTTGCAACGATCTCAGTAAAAATGACAATTTAAGAATCCAATGAGTGATATGTTTTAAAAACAATTATGCCAGAAACCTACACGGAAAAAGTCAAAGTTTCATAGCAAATGGATAAATGAAATATTAATTTAAAAGCTTAAGAAAAAGAAAAAAAACGATATTAAAGGGCTAGGCTCTAAAATAAGTGATAATTTGTACTCAAGCTATGTTTCTCAATATAGTGTAAAATTGCTTGGGGAATTAAATTATTAACATGCATTACAAAAAAATTTGGAGCCACCTACCCGAAGGAATGAACATAAAGAGTTCAGTTTCCTATAGTAATTATTTATAGACTCTTGAATTTTTATAAGCAAAAAAAAAAAAAAACGACATTAAGGGCCCCAATTTTTGTAAAGGTAATATAAAGGAGAAAAACGACATTTAGGGGCCCCTGTTCCCATTCTGCGCAAGATGTCAATTTCAAAAAGCTGTTCATTTTAATTTAGTTTCATCATTCATATATATTCCTATAGATTGTTAAAAATTGAATGGGGAAAATATCTTAAGCATATACCAAAAACAGACATTCGGGGCCCCCGGCCCAAAAGTAAATTACATTAGAAGTTTAGTGCCCTATAGCATTTTAATATGGGCTACCAAGATTTTGTTAACACATTTTGGTTAAGATCAATTCTTTTACACAAAACCTAACGCATAAACTTAATTAAAGGAAAAAAAGACATGATGGGGCTCATTCAAAGCCAGATGTAAAGTTGAAAACGCATGTTTATTTCAATTTGAATGATAATGGATTTTTTGTCGTTAATTAAAAATTGAATGGACAAAATCTCTTAAACATTAACCCCCCCCCCTAAAAAAAAGACAATTGGCACCTCCAGCCCAGCTCATTAAAAATTCAGGACCTTATAGTATTTTAATATTGGCTATCAAGTTTTTTTAAAACAAAATTTGGTTAAGATCCATCAATTTACCAAG
>MUZC01002718.1:316264-326312 GCA_002072015.1 Radix auricularia
AATGCCTTAAAAACTGAGTTCAGAAGAAAGTTGTTTTGTGCTCCTCTCGAATTGCGATGTCGAGAATTTGATGCATTCAATAAAGTTAGTGAATACTTTTGACTAATTTTAAATGGACAAATTTATTATTATATTTAAAATGGCCAGAGGCGTTTGACCAAAAACCAATCGAAAAACTATAGCAAACTTAAAACTTTTATTATTTTATCAAATAGATTCCCCTCCCCCCACCGACCCCCAAATGGATATTCGGTGTCGTTTTGACTTAAAATATCAACATATAATCCTATTCAGATCTTCTTAGACACTTGTCCTGTTTGTAAAACTCACCAGTAGCAGTTTCGGGGGAAGGGGGGGGGGATAACCGACAAAAAAAAAAGTTTACAGACTCCTGTCGCGAGTGAACCATAAACGAAACTGCGGTTACATCACAAAAGCTTTGATGTCAACATCAAACAACACAGGGTTACAATTTCATATGTTCTCTTGTGAATTCTAAACCTTAAGAATTATAATTATATTTAATTTTCGTGTCTTGTTAACATACGCAAACCGGCATCTGATAGCCTATCAACCAGCACTTTGAGAAGCATTGAATTTTTTAAAAAAGTCATTAAATATATTTTAAGTGACCAAATATTTCAGTGAAAGTTTTATTTAAAGTTACCTTTTCGATGTGACGTCACATTTCTTCAACTCCCCTCCCTCCCCCACGTCAGGCATCGTCACAAAAGTGTGGCCCCCTCCCCCCTAGGAGCGTGACGTCATTTATGGACGGCCCCTTATTAATCTTTTAAATTAATATATTTGGATACTTGTTTATGTATTCAGCAGTGCTTATGAAAATAATGTATGCAGTTTTTAAATACTTGTGCAAGCATATTTTTATGTTAAGTACATGGATATGCACAGCATAATTAAACCTTCTAAATTATAGTTATCTACAAGCTTAACTGGCTCTATGCAATCAATTCATTTAAAATAATATAAGTTAAAATAGAACTTTAAAAAAACATTAAGGGAAAGAAAAATATCATTCAAGGGAAATAAACTAAAACATTTTTGAAATTTTTAATTAATTATTATGATTACTTATGATTTATTTCAAAAAAATTTTGAAATTTAATTTCAGATTATCTTGCACTGTCACATCAACGCATATATAATAAATGTTTATATGCTATAATACTTTGATTACTACTTTTATTAAGAAACCATGCTACAGTTACTTTAACTTTTTAACTAGGGTTGATGTTTGCATCAAATATATATATTTGTATATACACGTGTGTTCAATTCCCTGATGGTCTCTTTATTTAAAAAAAAAGAAAATATAATTTAGATTTAAATAAATGAATTTAAATAAAAAATCGTAATTTAGAATTAGAGATCATGATATATGCTATTTAAAATTTATTTAATTATTTTGTAAAATTGAGATATATCAGAATAGATAATATTTTTTATTCAAAATATATTTTTAGACACTTATTATAAACAAAAAATGCACTTAATGTTAGACACTTTAAGAAGCTTTATTTTTTAATAACATTTCATTATTATTAATAATATAGGGTTATGAAGCCGCTACTTTGATGAGACAGACAATCCCAAAAGTTATAATGGTTTTTGGAGCATCATTTTTTGTCTGGTACCATCTGAAATACCACAGCAACGTGAGTATTGATATCTATATTTATAATTCTCCTCATGGTTCAACCATGCCGGACACCAAGCGAGCTGTCTAACCCCACCAACCAATCAGCTGGCAAGAAAAGGTAGGGCAGAGGGTGGGGGGTTATCGAGACCAACAACACATTAAATTGAGGTCAATTACTTTGTTCTTTCAGAACAACAGAATAGCTTGTATTTCGTAGTGTAGTGGTTATTACATTCACCTAACACGCAGAAGGTTGTAGGTTCAAGCCCCAGCTAAGACATTACTTTTTAAATTTTTTGTCTGTTCTCTTCCCCCCTTCCCCTTAACTTCTTTGCGCTATTTATGAGCAAGTCTGCGGCGATGCTACGCTGTGGACCACATCTAGTTTAATTTAATTGATATAGTTGTGTTTATATTTGTTTATATTTCATTATTAATGTGAGTGAAATGTTTTCTTTATTCTGGCCCCCATAACATGGAACCATTGTCATCATTAATTTTATAATTTTAATCTTTTTTTTTCTTCACAGAATCCAATATTATATGCAATGTTAACAATCATTCTGTACAATGTTCATCTTTGAATTTTTCTTCTTTATTTATCATCTGAATAAAATTGGAGTCCAAAATTCTTTAGCTAAAATAACAAAATTATAATAAAAAAGTACTGGAAACTTAGCTATGGCTATTTCAAAGCTTTGAAACCACTGCCATAGATTTACTTATAAATAAGTACTCTAATATATTAAATTTATTTTTAAAGCTTTTGATGAATTTCATTGTTTCAATAGTATAAGGCACATAGCAAACTATCCTTATTTTTACATTTGATGCAGGACTGGACAAGAATTGGAGGGGTCACTACTTATGAATCCAAGCCAGTGCTCTTTAAATCTGTAAGTTTTTTCATATTTCAGCATAAAAATTACTTTCATCATGGGAATGTATATAGGTATGGTATGGCATCTGTCCGCTACGAAAGACGATAGATTTATCTTTATTATTTGCAGCTCTTGGTGTGGCTGATGAGACCAATCCTTGAGTGGCAGTCTCTTCTGCATGTTGCACACACGAATGCAGTGGAGTAATGTTGCCTGGCCTTTCTCCTAGCTCTTTTTCCAGCTGCTTCTTCCCTAATATTTTACTCTGCTCTTAGTGATCATTCTTTCACTATAGCCCACCATGTGGTCCTATCCTCAGCCAGGTTTTCTCAGTTTTGCATGTCAATGTTGGCTACTTTCATGTCTCTCCTCCATATGTCCGTGTATCTGAGACATGGCCCGACCAACCGACCTTTTCCTTGTCGCCAGCTCGCTGTATAGCACATCGTTGGGTATGCGACCAGTTTGCATTCTCTTGACGTGTCCAAGCCAACAGAGGCATCTTTGGCTTAGTATGGCTGGAATGCTGCTCATGCTTGCTTGAGCCAGGACCTCTGTAATGGGGAATTTCTCTTGCCATTTGATGTTGAGGATGTGGCACAGGCATCTGAGGTGGAAGCTATTTAGCCTTCTTTCATGCCTGGTATAGGTGATCCATGACTCGCATCCATAGAGGAGCGTGTTCAGTACGCAGGCCTGGTATGCCTTCAGCTTAGTCCTTGCTGTGAGTTTGGCATTGGACCAGACACTTTTGTACAGTCTAGCCATAACAGTTGCTGTCTTCCCTATCCTACTGATTATCTCATCTTCCAGTGAGAGGGTGCTCGAGATGTTAAATCCCAGATATGTAGATAATATACATAATGAATATAGATTTATTAAAATTCTTCCTATATATTCCATAATTTTACCAGCATTTATCTTTATTTAAATATATATTTTTTCATTATCATCAAATTAGTTATTTTAATGTAGTTTTGAGAAGAATATATTACATAGTTGAAGATAAATGCTTTATTTAATTCTGATGCCATAAGCCAATAATTTGATAAAGAATTGATGCAAAATAAATAAAAAATGTTATGTTTTTATAAATAGCCTATTCTTTAATGTCTAAGTTTGGTTTGTAAAATCAATTTAAGGAAAAAGTTGAAGTATTTATTTTTTACATAGATTTATTGACAACATTATCATGAATGTATTTCTTTCAGGACCCAGCACAATTTATAGGAAAAGATAAATCAGACTACTATGACCAAGGTTTCAAGTCTAGGAAAGCTTTGTTAAGCCCTAAGGATTAAAAAATCTACTTGCCTGTAGAATAAGGAAGTATTTGCGTTCTAAATGAAAAATGTAAATACTTGTACAGGTTTTAAAAATATATATAGTTGTGTTTAAAACTAATAGATAATGGTACTTTGTGTTCTAATACTAGAATATAGTTTTGGGTATGATTTAATCATTTATGGAACAAAATCAATGTCTCTCTTTCCCCCACCACCCAAAAAAAACCCCCCAAAAAATGCAAAGGACATTATTTTTTTTAGAAAGTTTTGTTTGAAAACCAAAGCTTGCAAATAAAAGATTTCCTCCAAAATCTCGAACACATTTAGAGCTAGTTTTCTATTGACAAGTAAATAAGTGAACTAAGATATCATCTTAATTAATATAGTACAATTTAACATTTCTTTCAAGTTTCAGAGAAAATCCATTAACATAATTGTTTAATGTTAATGCCATCCATAAAAATATTATTTTATGGCTTAGTTTCTGTTAAGTGATTTATTGTGCAGTAAACAATACATATATTTAATTTAACACTGTTTAAAAGGTTTAAAAATGATAAAAAAATCTCTGGAAATATTAATTTTGCCTCCACTATTTGTTCTTGATTCGACTGAAAGGATGACTTTTCATTATAAATGCAACATATATGAAGGTTAATACATACTTTGTTATAAATAAAGTTTGAAAAATCTACAATTTACTAAATTGTTGACTTTTCTATATTGTTGACTTGTCAGTGATTTTTGTTAACTGGATTTAATTTTAATCTTTCAGTTCCAGACTTTTTAACATTAAAAGAATGAAAATTTTGTTTGACAACAACTTGGCCCTACAAGTATAAGTATAAGTACAAAGCAAAAAGAAAACAATAATATTTTGAGTTTTTATAAGACAATAAGTTTTTGTTCTGAAGAATAAATTTTTTTTAAAAATTCATCATGGGGTGAATAACAATTTTATAAAATTATATAATTAATTATTTATGAAAATGATTTTAAAATATATTTACAAAATTATTTGAAAGTTGCCAATATAAAAGTCAATTTTTTAATCTCTTTTCCTTCCCTACCAGGGACTAATGTCCCCTAAATGGTTTGTTGATCAAAGTAAAAATACAAATACTTGTGTGCAATATTTTGTTAAGTTTGCTGCGCAGTAAATCAGTAATACTTCAATAGTGTGCTCGCCTCACAAGGTGAGGGGCATGGGATCAAGCCCACGTTAAAGCCACTATAAAAATGATGAGGAATGACTAACGTTAAGAAAGTCCTCCACTGACCTGGTGAGGGGTGGGCGCCAGCCAGGTTTTACGCAGCCCTAAAATGTTCTAATTGAAACAGAACCCCTTACGACCTCAAATAAAAGAGGTTATGGGACTAAAAAAATAAATCAGTAATGTAATTCTGAACTGCTGTGCAAATTGTGAACATTGGTGTTGCAGTATGTTTCGTTCACCAGAATGAAAATGAATGCTTGCATGAGTGAACTTGGTGTGATATTATTATTAAAAATGAGTGGCAAACAAGTAAACAATATATTTCATGTGTTCATGAGGAATAATTGGAATGGGTGTGACAGAAGAGAGGATTGACAATGTTTGGTTAAGTTTACATCAATTTTGAGAGCAAGGATATTTGAATTCTTGAGTAATTCAGGATTGAGTGATTTTTATTTCTGGAGTTATCAAAGCTTATTTGTACCAGTGTTATTTACAACAATACTTGGTCAGTTCCAGGTGCAACACACAATAAGGAGAGAGTTTATTCATTTGGATATTTTGTCGACTGACCAGTGTGAAGGGAGAAACTGTAAACCAATTATTTTGAAACTCCTCTAAAGCAAACTATTACTTAAAATCTTTAATAATTGAACTCCTTGAAATTAATTAAGCACTTCTTACTTTTAAAAAATCTATTTTAATTTCATTTTAACCAGTTTCCTTCATCAATTGGATATTATTATTTGAGTGGTTTTGTATGATTACTCTTTATCAGTCCGCCTTATGAGTCAGCTACAATGATCATGGTAGAAAATATTGTCTCTCCTTATAAAGAAAAGTGACACAGAAATTGTCAATCCCATACCCATTTTTTTTTACACAACTAGCTCGTCTTTAAATTTCCATGCCAATGGGAAAAGGCTGGGATAAGTTTATTGGTTTTCTATTAGATATGTCATAATTTATAAAATTTAAAAAATTTTTGTAGGGAGGGGGTGTATGACTTAATGTAGCCATTGAAATAACAGCATGCCGAGTTCACCAAGTGAGAAGCATCGTCTAATATTTCCTTTCTTGCTTTTTCCTTTATACATGAGACAGCAAGCACCGTTTATTCCACAGCCGAAGGATGAAATAAAAATATATTTGATTCCTCATCATCAGTCCCTTGACCATTGTGGTCGTTGCGGGGAGCGCATGGGCACATCAACTCAACAGATAACAATCTCCACAGCTGCCTATCTTAATTAAGCGGAGCCAATAATTCACTCAATCCCATCCCTGTCCATTCCTTTATGTTCTCAAGCCAGATTTTCCGCTGGCTCAAATGAGTATTTAAATGCAATTTCCTACAAAGAATTTCTGATTTTTTTTTTTTAATTCAAGGAAAATAATTGTAGAGTAACACCAAGAATGTGTCAATATAATGCGCACTGCAGTCAAACATTAGCAGTCACAAAGCTGAAAAACCCCATTAACTATCATTCTAGATTATACTAAAAAGTCATTTCAAAGCAATATTTATGAAACTAAACTAAACTTCTTCTTCATTCTCAATATTGAATATTGAGTTGTGCGTGCCACGAGTTTCTGGATTTGCTTCCATAGCCTTTGGTCAGCTAAGACCATCTGCAGGGCAGCAGTTGTTTTTTTTTGGCAAGTGATGCAGCGTTCACATTTGGAGCTGGGTGGGACTCGGGGACGCCCTAGGCCCCGGGAACAAGTACTTGGCTTCCCATGGAATCGAATTCGTGGCCATCGGAACGGCAGTCGAGCATTCTTGCCACTCCACCACCGTGGCCCCCTACTAAACTAAACAATTGCTATCTATTTATTGCAGCTAAAATTACGGGAGTCGAATGAAAAGAGATTTTTTCAAGTCAAGAATATCTTCTCCAATATTGTTCTAAATATTATTAGTAGGGCTGTTATCGATTAAATTAAATTTAATTGTTAACTTTTGAAAAATTATCGATTTAATCATCGATAATTTTGTTAAAGCTTAAAATAAAGATGTATGAAGTCATTAAACTGAAAAATTTCATGGGACGTAATAAAAACAGGCAATTGAATTTTTTTTTATTTAGTTTTTTTAAAAAAAAAACATAGCAATAAAGAAATAATAAGTTAAAAACGCATTAAAATTTAGGCACTTGGATGAAAATTTCAAATTAATTTTAAAATATAAAAGTAATGCAGCTGTATAGAAATTGTTTGATGATTAACAAAAACATAAAGATCATCCTTTCATCCCAATTGGTTCAAAAGTTATGATTTTTTTCTAAGACCTCATAATCACTTTTTTTTCACTATGTCGTTTTCCTTCAAATTTTTATGGCTTTTAAAAAATGCCCATAACCTAAGTATTCAATTTAATTTAAAAATATAATATTGTTAGGAGATATACTTAAATATATGTAGTTCAAAATAAAGTCAATGAATTTAAATGTTGTTATTTTTAATTAATTAAAAACAATGAGTTTTTTTTATTATATCATTTTCCTTATAAAACAGGTTATTTTAAAGTTTAAACTCTTAGTACTCTTAGAGTCCGTTTTTTTAAATGGAGTAGTTTGTACGTAAAATAATAACAAATGATTAATTATTAAATATTTATTAAACAATCGAATTTTCAAACAAAACATTTCTTTACTTTAATTTTAATCACTATTTTATCAATTAAAATATTTTCAATCGATAATAAAATTTACCGTATTAATTTATTAGTATTAGTAATTAGCTATCGTTTGTTTCAACCGTTATAAGTTATTGTTGGCCAAAAATTGACAAAATACTATTTTTTCGTTGAAATTTTTTTCCCCATAAAATTCAGTAAGCCTTTTAGGTAATTTTTTTCGGCCCGTGCACATCCTAAGTACCTCCGTAACACATTTGCAAAAGACCCGAACACCCTCTAGCTGTAGTCTATCTGGTAATGGTATTGGTATGACAATGGGCAATGGGTCATTCAGATTCAATGGCTATGGTATGAGTATGACTAGTATGAGTATGGTTCAAGTTCAGGAGTAGGAGGAGCTGCTATACTATTCAAAGCTGAAACAGACAGGCCGGACATTTTAAATATATAGACGCAATTTGACCCAAGGGAAATTGCGTTAAAAAATGTTTTAAATTTTGAAATGACCTTACAAAGCAGCTGTTTTGAAATTAAACGTGTTATTATTTTATCCCATTCACATGAGTTGGAAAATTCACTTCAAAACAGGTCCGATAATTCCAATATAAATTAACCTCCCTTATTTCACACTCTTTAGTTCGTAAAGTCTAAATTATTGTTAAATTCATGCAGACCGAAGAGTAAAAGAGTATCAGGTATTCCCATCCTCATCGAATAGATGTAATGTACTGTATTAATTAATTAATATTATTTTTAAAAGTGGCCCCCAAAATCCACAACACTAACATTGTCATCTAAAAATTTTACTTGAATTATTTAGTAATGATCTTAATAAAAATTGAAATGGTTAAACTGTCTTTGCCTCCCCTTCAACTTTCACTTTATTAATCATTCATTAGGCCTATAATAGCTATAACTATAACTAATAAACCCGGTAAACTAACACTGATTAGTAACAGTAACACTAACACCAATGTATAAACTAGAAACCGTACCAGAACTTGCTTGAAGTGAGTAAACTAAGTTTAAGTAGTAGTAATTAGACCTTTCAGCCGAATTTTATTTTTTAAAGTTTCGGCTGGCTGACATATTCAATATTTATATTCATCAATTAGTCAATTCAAATTCAATATATTTATTTTATATTGACAATATTGTTTTGGATGATTACAAAATATTCAGCTGATTTTCGGCTCAAACCTGGCCTATAATGAAGTAAAGTAATAAAACTTCAGCAATAAAACACTTAAAATACTTCAGAAAAAGTTTTATTATTTTTTATAATAGAAAAAAAGTTTTATATTATATGCTGTCCTGATACAGTGCATGAATTTGAATGCATTCATTTAAGTTTAAGACATTTAAGTTCTTTTAACTCATTCAGTTTCTATCACTCAATACCTGATAGTCACTGATACTCCGATAGTATAGTATAATTTAGAATATCAGTTTATAATTCTAATTGTCATGAATAAAATAAACGGAGTGTCTACTGCTACGACAAAGTAACGGAAGACAACCCGCGTGGATGTGGCTGGTGCTACGACATGTCGTAACGCCAGCAACATCCGACCGGGTTGTCTGCCGTTACGACAAGTTACGACATGTCGTAAACAGTTTTCTGTATTTTCAAATATGCTATTACTAATACTTAAATACTAAACCATAATTCTCATAATGATATATCATGATCACTAGATACGCTTATTAATGAATTTTAAAGGTTTAAAAGAAAATCTAGATTGAGCCATTAAATGAAAAACAGTTATAATTTTAAAAAATTGCTCTTTCTCATCAGCTTCGCTAGATCAAGTGATAGCCCGGTTGCTCTGCAATGATATGGCACTAGTGATAGCGGGATCGAATCCCGCCGCCGTCATGTTTTTTTGTTTTTTTTTAAATTTCATTTATTTATTTATTTTTTTTAAACATCATAATGACTATGCTAATAATTTTTGTTATTATTCTGAAAAGCAGATACGTTGACTAAATCTGTTAAAATAAAAAAATATTTAGATTTTAGACTAGTCGTAACACTAGCCAATCCACATATGCTTGGCTAGCGTTACGACAACCGGTCAGGTCGTCTGCTGCTACGACAGTCGTAAAAATGTGTTATGTGCTTACTTACAGTTACGACTAAAACTGTATTTAATTATGCTAATATTATTTTTTGCTTTTGATTCGTGAGTTGACACTCAGTCGGCATCACCAACGAAAAAGGTGAGGCAAGAGTTTAAAAAATGACTATAAACCATCACTGTTACTGTTACTAAATTTGTTTGAAAGATATTTTTGAAAAATTCTCTGAATTGAAGGCATCACGACAAAGGACTGAACACAAGCGGGGGGGGGGGGGGGGG
>MUZC01002718.1:326587-349760 GCA_002072015.1 Radix auricularia
AATTATTTTAGGCCTACATTCTTGCGATTGTGCGCGAATCAGTTGCTTGCGGATTTTCATTTACGGCTTTAGGCTTTACGGTATACTGAAGTATACTCTAAATTTTAATTTATCGGCATCACTTACACAAGTATACAATAGTATAGCAAAATCGGCTGATATACTTATAATCGGTAGACCAATACTAAAATTAAATCAAAATCTATTTTTAAAAAAAAATATTTAAATAAATTTAGATTTTAGAATTAATACACACACAAATAATGTCGTATTTTAATATATTTATGCGTTTACAATTTACAGAAGAGTTTCTTAAGATTTAATTCTTTCCTGTTCCATGTGTTTACTGCAAAGAGTGACTAAAACTAGTCGTAGCAGAAGTTGCGTATGTCGTAGCACTAGTTTCCTGACTAGCGCTACGACATGTCGTAACGCTAGCAACATCCGACCGGTTCGTCTGCTGTTACGACAATCCTGTCGTAACGCTAGCAACATCCGACCGGATCGTCTGCTGTTACGACATGTCGTAGCACTAGTTTCCTGACTAGCGCTACGACATGTCGTAACGCTAGCAACATCCGACCGGGTCGTCTGCCGCTACGACAAAATTGTCGTAGCGCTAGCCACATCCTAAAATAAAAGCGATGTAGTTCTTATCAGGTTTTAGGCTAATGTAATGTGGCGCCGCATGTTTTTTGGTGGATTTTTGATGGATGAAAATTTGGCTCCGTATTCGGTGCGCGGCATCAGGGTCATACTATTAACTATAGACTTTACAATTACATATACTATATACATTGCATGCTTGAGTCTTGTGTATATAATTTACTAATTAACTCTTAAAGCCCTTTAAGGTTTTCTATAAACTTCCGCCTCATTTCCGTAAGGATTTCCCATATTGTGATCAACTGGTTATGAAATTAAAAAAATTTGTAAAATCCCTTTTTATTATTATTGTCATACTGACTTCATTTTTTAGGCTAAGAATGGTTATTTTATGCATCCAAAACACTGTCTTTAGTTAAATTCTATATTTACCTGTAGTTTAGTACCATTATTTTTATATAATAATGTATAGAAAAATTTGCACCCTAAAGAAACCCCTAAAAACTACAAAAAAACTTCGCAAATCGAGCGATAACACTAGTGGGGACAACGGCCACCATTGCCAGAAGTCGAATACATCATTTTTCAAGCATTGAAGAGTTTTTACTTTTCTGTGATTTCGCTTCTAAATAGAGTTCTATCGAGGCATGCATTACAACGCTTCGGTAATAGCGGTCAGGAGCGCATTACAATACTTGAGGGCTTTAAGAGTTAAATTAGTAATCTTGACCAAATGCTTCTTTTTTATATGAAATTACTACCGATTGTAATTATTGCTATTATTATTATTATGTAAATTATATTTGGTAATCCTGCAGTTTGTACACATATATATTATTTCAAAGCGAAATTTAGTTTTCTTGTGAGAGCTTACGTTTTTAATTTTGTAAATCTGACAAGCAGGGTGCTAGATAAACAAAATGGGTACATTGTAACCAGATTTTGTGTCATAGAGAGCCGAAAAAATGCCTTAAAAATTAATAAGACTCACAAATAAGTGCTGTAATAGTTAAAATACAACATGTAATAATGCATTTAATAAAAAAGGTAAGTTCTCACAAGAAAATTAAATTTTGCGGTGAAATAATATACATATGGAAACTGCAGGATTACCTTGTATTTACATTTTCAAAAAGTAGTAGCCTATTATTAATACTATTATTATAATTATTATTACTATTAGTATTATTTATTAGTACTATTTTCTAATAATCATCGATCCCATCCCTGAGGCGCTACAGCCAATATAGTATAATCATGTATCATGTAAGGCTTGGGCCTACTTCACCACCTCCTTCCAATCAGTCGTCATCAATATCTTTCTTCTCCAACATAATGAAATGCCCAGTTGTTGTAGATCTTTCTCTATTCTTTATCTCTACATCTGTCCATCTAAGTATGCCAAGCCTAGGTCTTAGCTTGAGCTGTTTTCCTCTGGGGGTTTGCTCTAATTCTAAACACATCACAGCTGCTAATTTGTTTTGAACACATCACATTATGAATCATAATTAAACATCATCATGATAGTGAATTGTAATATGTCTACATACAGACCGAGAGATGGAAAGCAAGTGTTACCAACTTTAAATTGTATTTATATATATATGTTATAAATATGTGACACAAGACAAATCATTTTATTTTCAAATAGATTTCTAAAGATAAGGATGGGCTCATATTGTCACAGGCGTTATGTTTCAAAACTCTTCCAAAACTTTGGGAAACTACAGCCAAAAGCCAAATCTGAAAGACGGGATCAAGAATTAGGATTGTCTTGCAATAGTCATAAAGTAAATATTTAAATTATGATTTCATTTACAATTGCATCTTTCTTTAAAGGATATGTAAATAATCTTATCTTATATGTTACAGACACTCCTTCTGTATAGAAGATAATTGCGTCCTACGCTTACCTAAGTTAAATAACATATAAATAATATATTTTAAAACCTTTTTTACAAAATGTGGTTATAATAAAATGTTACATGTTCTCCTACAAAAAAATAAATCATTTTTAATAAACCTAGATTTTAAAAAAAAAAAGGTAAATTCTATTAAAGTTCTTAAAATTTTCTTTCTTTGAATTCTCCGTTTCAGTTAATGTTATATAATGATATTATAGCACAGAGCCACCCAGGAGGATTTCATATTTTACCATTAGGTCTTCGATCACTTGAAAAGTTAACAAGGCTTGTTGATGAAGAAATGCAAGGTATAGGTGGCTTGAAGATATCAATGACAACTCTTGCACCTGATTCACTGTGGAAGCAATCTGGTAAATTTTCAATTTAGAACAGAGGAATATGCCTATTTAACTTGATGAAGTACAGTCGAAACCGCTTAAGTCGACGGCGTCGGGGAATGAAAAATGGCATCGACATAACCGATGATCGAGTTAAAGCGAAAACCAATATGGCGGCAAAATATTAACATGCGCTTGAAATTTCTATATGTACGTGATGTGCGTTAATTAGTGATGGGACGATTAATCAGAATCGTATCGGAATGTCGGGACCCTATTTCTTCACGCTTTCTTAAGGTTGTTAAGACCGTTCGTTTTTAAAGACCGTTTAAGTTTAAATATAACGCCGTTTTGCGGTGATTCCCAGATTGAGCGATACTGTGCCTTCGAAGCGACTTGCTTGATTTTCCTTACAAGCTACACAAATAAGTAGCCTACACATCCCCTCATTGTCCCCGAACCATTCTCTTCTGGACTCGGAATGGTCTATCGTGACCTATATATGACTCATGACAAAGAGAACTATCATCTTATATAAACGTTCACAAAAAAATTAGGTACTCCTTTTGAACTTTTGAACCTTCAACTTTGACATATTTTAATTAATTCTAACCAATAGTTAAATGGCTTTTGCACACGGCCACTTCTTATGAATGAAAAAATGAGAACAAAGCAGTAGTACAGTACATGTAATAGTCAAAATGAGGTTGAAGGATGAATGGTTGCCAATGACAACAAGTTTGGACACTGCACACGGTACATTTTATTATTCCATACGATCCCCTCAGCTTACAATTCCTTCGGTAACTTGATGCTAATAGGACTAACCAACAACAATGGTTTGGGAGATTGAGAGTAAACTGTCTGTAGTCTGTTATATTATATATTTTAAAATCTGGGGAGCCTTGCTTACAGTAAGCAGCCTATGATTTTGGTATCGTCCCATCACTAGCGTTAATAAATGATAATGTTCATGCACATGTTTTTGGAGTTTTTTTTAACACAACAGCATTGCCGTTATTTGTTTGATGAAGCTATCGGCATGCTATAAAATTGTACATACATGTTTGCTAACAACAGAAGGTATATGTGCACCAACTGACAGCAGAAATTTACAAATTAAAAAAAAAAAACCAACGTCGATTATCGATAAAAACTTTTAATTTTCTCCAACACATCTCTGAAACTGGCGATTTAAGTTAGCAACACATGTCTCAGCGCAAGTGGGCTGTGTCGAAAACGTCACCAGCACACATAGCAAGCTGATCGCATTGCCATGGTACCAAAAACAACACAGAGCAAAAAGCAAGTGGGCTGTGACGTCACCAGCAGACACTGGTGAAACATTTTCAAAAGCTTGCGATTGGTCATGTGGATCGAATTAACCGATGTTAAGTGGCAAATTTGACCTTTTTTGTGCTCGTGTTATGAGGTTTCGGCGACTTAAAAAAATCGAATTAAACGATGAGAAAATACTAAGACAAAGAGAGAATTTGGCGGTTCCAAAAAAAAACGTCGACTTAATGGGGTGGTCGACCTAAGCGAGCTCGAGGTAAGTGGGTTCCACTGTATTTACTCTATGCCATTTACCATTATCAGGAAATCATAAATATAATATAGTTTATAATAAGGGCTTTCAGGTGGTGTTACTTGTTATTTTTTTGGGATGGACACATGATTGTGTTTTGCTATTGATAAACCTTGACAAGCAAAACTTATTTGTATTTTAAATTTGTAACAAAAATTATTGCACTCCTCCTCTCACAACCTTTCCAATTTTCAGTGATTTCAATTAAGAAAGCTGAGAAAAAAAATTAAGATTATTTATTTACTGTCTGTCATATGGGGCATTTTAAACAGTTTTAAACATGACATCAGGATATATATTCAGAAAGAAACGTTTGGAGAGCTAACATGGTTCAAAATTGTTTTATAAAACTATTTTTGTTTCTTAACTACACCACTTCTGATAATTGAACATGTAATCTGTAACATATATGCAACAAAGAATAGTTTTAAAACAAATAAACTTCTCTATCACTTCCATGACTTCTTAATTTTCCCTTAAATTTTCAGGTAATTAAACTTTTTTAAAACAAAAAATTGTATTTGTGAGGTCTGTGTTTTATGTATCCCTGTATTTTTCTGTAGGATTAGTGTTAACTTAAAAATAAATTTGTTATGAATTTGACAGCTCACTTAAAAAACTTCTACTAAATAATAAAAAATTAATGTTATTAACTACTTGTAACATTCTTAATTTCTAGTTGTAACTATATGACTGATAATCATGATAGTCAGTTCTATATCTTTAAAAAAAAAAAAAAAGATTGTTTATTGATTTTGATTGTAAAAAAAAAACATTTTGTGCACCTGATTTTTCAAATGACTAATTTAAACAGTGATTTTAAATAATTTTTTCCGGAATATTTATTTCCAGGTAGATACACAGAGGCTGGGGCTGAACTATTTACAGTGAAAGATCGAAATAAACACGAATATTGTTTGGGGCCGGTAAGACATTTTTTAAAGTCAGTTCAGATCAAAAGATGCTGATCATAAAATAACATTAGTCTAAACCAGTGGTTGGCAATCCTTTTGTCTGGAGCCAAAAGCAGTTGCAGTTCTTGATTGATCAGTTTAACCGTTTTCATAAAAAAAATTCAAATACCTTTTTAAAAAAATAATTCTTTACCACAAAATGTTTTACTTGTAAATTAGAACTGGTTTTGATACACTCTGACTTGTTGAGCTCTCAGACAAAGCTAATTTACTGGATATCATTTCTTAAATAGCTTTTTACTCAAATCAATTTTGTACGCCATGGTCATTTAGATCAGTGCTTCTCAAAATTTTTAGTATGGTGGACTGGCAGGAATTTTTTCCATTGCACCAGGGACCGGTGCACTATTTTCCCTGCACTGACAATTTTTTCTGTCCTTTTTTGATAACTTCTGCGGACCGGCGGTGGATAGCTCACAGACCGGCACTGCTCCGCTGACCACCACTTTGAGAAGCACTGATTTATATTTTTAAAGAATATTTTAGTGGATATTTTTATGGATGTTATATTGTGTAGATGTAAGGATTAAGATTTTTTTCTAAAATATCATGAAGGGTCCATAGTGAAATCATTATTTTTGGAAATGAAAGAAATGATTAAACTCTGGATGTTATGTAAAGATATTGTTAGCGGCCTTAACCAATATTTTGATAAATCCAAGAAGGTTCTAACTCTAAAAGAAATATTTAGTTAAGAGCTCATACAGGTCATCATGTCTTTGATTTGATTTATGTATTATGTATTTTAGACTCATGAAGAGTTGGTCACAAAATTATTGGCATCAATGCCAACAATCTCTTACAAGTCACTACCCATCAGGTTTTACCAGGTAAGTACAACATAATCATCATCTGGTTTCCATATTCATGTCATGATTACATACAAGAAATCAGTAGATTACTAAGTAACACTTAATATTATTATACATATTTTACTAAAAGCAGAAGTTTCACAATGTTATTTAAATCCTCATGTACTTTGTAATTATAATGCTAGATTGCATTTAATTTACAGATATCCAGAAAATTTCGTGATGAAATGGCACCCAAATATGGTCTATTAAGAGGTCGTGAGTTTGAAATGAAAGGTAAACAAAGTAACCTGGATACAGATGACTTTATTCCGAAAAACAGAATTTTTGCCTCTTAATAAATTTGAAAAAAAAAATTAAGTTGAAGACTTAAAGGCAAGAGAGAAAAACAATTATTTTTACTGTAGCAGTTTTGTAACATTTATTTTATTTTTTGATAAAAAACACTTTTTTCTATCTAGATATGTACACATTTGATACGAATGAAGAAGCAGCCTTAGTGACCTACAACACAGTATGTCAAGCGTATGACAGGATTTTTGACCGTATTGGTGTTAAATACATAAAAGGTTGGATATTTGAATAATATGTTTATCCTTTGATTCATAATAAAATTCACTTATTCGGTAGTAACTAAATATGGTTGTATTTACAATTTTAGACCTTAATCTTTACCTAGTCTTGTGTTTCTTATTACATGCTTTAATATAGCCATTAGTCATATTTTTGCTCAGCTTTTTATGACTAAGTCTTTATTGATAATGGGTACTTAACAATAATTTTATTTTTATGTTTTGAATTTTAAAAATAATGCCATGATTAAATAACATCAAAGTTAAAACATTATAATTATAAGAAAATTGTCCCATCCACTATATGTGGCATATTTCATTTTCTAACTCTTTATAAATTGATTGAGATTGAGTGATGAGCAATGAAGTAACTTACTTTGTATTTTTATGGTTAATAATTTAACATTAGATTTATTTTGTGTAGTTTTTGGTTTAACATAAACAAATTATTTTCGTACTGTGCCTTTAACAATTCATAAGTGGCATTAACCTTGATGTTAACCACACAGTAATGACCTAATACTAATATGCCTTTCCAGTTTCTGGTGCCACTGGCATAATCGGTGGGGATCTTTCTCACGAGTATCATTACCTGGCAGATATCGGACAAGACTCAATCTTGCTGTGTGACAGGTAAAAATGAATGAATGTTCTACCCATTTTCAGTTTATGGTCTCAACCCTAAATTCACACTTTATTCCGCTCATTTTCTTTTTCTTGATTCAAGTACATGCTTATAACAGATTTGTTCAATTTTTTGGTCCTATTGTAACAGATGTGGTGTGAAAATGAATAAAGAGCTAGCTGTGGGTAAGTAAGTAACCATGAGAACAAGTGAATTACATCATAAAGTAGGATAAAAATTTTTAAGACTTATAAAAAGCAAAATAACATTTTTAAGTCTTTAAAATGAAAAATTATTTTTCTTTTTTTCTTTTTTTGAAAGAAAAACTTCCCATAGCTACAGAAATAAAAATTCTGGAACTAAAATGTAACTAAGATTTTTGAGTAATGTGGCTGCAGTTTTTAAGAGCATTCAAATTGAATTTTTAAAAATCTTATTCAACATTAGTTTCTACTATTTTAAGTAAAATAGTGGTAAAACTATCAAATACAATAATAAAACAATAAATGTTAACACATGTAGAATAGTGGTAATACTATCAAATACAATTGTAATAAATTAATATTAACACAGATTGAATATGAGCAGACATAAATTAAGTTTTCCTGAGTGCTTTTGTTTGACCTAGCAATCAGCTTTTAGTTGAAACGTCCTTTTTAAAAAATGATCTTTCCATATAATGCTGGATAATATCCATTTCATCAGAAGATGGTAGCTTGCCTAAAACATGCCAGTTGTCTGCCACAAAATGTGAGTTGCAAGAGAAAAAAGGCATTGAAGTAAGTTTACGTTTTAATGGTTATTTCTTCAAGTTAGTTCTTTCCTTTTGATTTCCTCCCCAGTTTCCTAATAAAACAAGTGTGAAAACGTATTTAAAAAGATCCATGTTTTTTTTTTCCAGGTTGGTCACACGTTTTATTTAGGTACTAAATATTCGTCTGTTTTCAAAGCTACCTACAAAGGTCAGGATGGGATGTCTGCAATGTAAGTTGCTCCATTGTGTGGTTTGGTATTGTTTTCATTGTGGCAAGTGTTAGCCTACCAATCATGAGAAAGGTAGAGCATCAAGTTTTATAAAGATAATATTTCATGTTTCTATGATTAAGATTCAAATATTTGTTAGACTGATTTTTTTTAACTTCAGAGAGTACAACATGGGATGTTTTGGTTTGGGTATGACACGCATACTACAAGCATCTTTAGAAACACTGTCAACAGAGAACAGCCTTCGCTGGCCAAAACTAATAGCTCCTCATCAAATTTACATTATTCCTAAAAAGGTAAACAGTAAAATAAAGAAATTGTAAATAATTATTTTGCAAACACATTATTTTGATGTAAGAATATGAAATTTGATGTTAACAACTGAAGAACATTATTATCAGTTAATTGGGATTTTAATTCTCTTAAAAGTTATTTTAAAATTGAAATATTTCTGAGATAATTGTCACCCAGATCTAATAAAATATAAATATCACATAGGCTTCAGTTGATTGGAACGTCAATCAAGTTTATATGTTGATAGATCATGACTCAAGTTTTATAAATTAACTTTATTCATTATGCACAAAGAAATAGTTTTAAAAATATATTTAAATGTTATTACTCTCTTTTGTGGATGATTCCTTTCCTTAGAATGAATGAAATGACTGAATTGTATATCAACTGTTAGGTTCAGGAGTTTTTATAAATTTATATTGATTTGACAGGATGGCCCAAGAGGGGATGAATACTTGGCCAAAGCTGAGGCCTTAAGTGATGCTTTGACACAGCGACCACATCTGAGAGGTGAGGTGGTTATTGATGATAGAATGTCCATGACCATAGGCAGACGAAATGTCGATGCGGACAGGCTTGGATATCCATATATTGTTATTTTAGGAGTTAAGGTAAAAACATATTGAAAGAATTTTACTCCCCTTTTAACAATATTCTTTAAATTAACCCCACAGCACTAAATTTCAAAATATTTTTATCTTTAACTATTTACCACTTACTAATTGAGAGCCAATATTTTTACAATATTTGTCTTACAAATATATTTTGTGCTATGTAATTTTTTATCTCTTGGATAATTTCTATTTATTTATAAATACAAATTTAATGAAGAATCATCTTAGAATTGGTTTGAATTTAAAATCACAAATCTGAATTAATCTTGTGCCAAAATTTAAAAAAATATTTTTAAAAAGTTAATAAATCATTAAAATTGTATTTATGCACAAAATCTTTAAAGAAATAATTAAATTAAAACTTAAGCCACCAGGGAAGAATTTACTTAAGTTAAGATTTAGATTTGGTGACTGTTGCCAACTGTAATCTGTGCACTTTAAATGTGGTTACAGGCCCTAGAAAGTCCTGCTCAGTTTGAAGTTATTGACATCAACAAGGGAGAAACAACCTTCATGAGTATGGACCAGCTGATGACATTTGGTGACAATATAGAGACAATATAGAATGTCATTGTTAGACTAGATCTGAATTTGGTGAAAGTGCTTTCATTGTGTTGGACCAGCTGACGACATTTTCTGGTGGTATAGAAACAAAATAAAAAGGACATTGTAGGTCACATATATCAGAATGTTATGATGAATTTTAGAAAGCAAAGTAATCTGTTAACGTACAAATTGATAAGATTCTTGTCATTGACAGGTATATATAAAAGTTGACTGCTTTGATTACTGAAAAACTAAACCTTTTGTTGTTTTTTAGTCAATTTTTTTCTGTGTACAAAGAATAAAAGGTAAAAATATTATAGAATAAATTTTAACATAAACTGATGTTGCATGATAATATTGATAATAAAAAGAATAACAAATTATTGGAAATTGAATCCCATATTTTCAAAGATAGTAATATGTAGTTTTTGTTTTGTTTCATTTAATCTTTTTTAAAACAATTCAATTATCATATTTGTCTTCAAGAACCAGCAGCTAAAGTATTGCTTAGTTCCATAAGTTAGAGCAAATGATGGGCACACAATTGTTGTGTACACTGACTGTATGTTTGGAATGTAACAATTTAAACAAAAAAAAAACCGCTATATTCTTTGCCTAAGCCAGCATACACAGTTGCCTGGACTTAATTACCTTTTAATGTGTTCTCTATTCAAAGATGCAGAAGTAAGAGTATAAGCCTTATATTGGTACAACATTACATGAGCTTCTGTGAATATCTAATTTCTGGAATCACATCATAATAATAAGTCTTTAACTTAGAATAGTAATGGTTTCCTGACTTACTATATTAAACAAAGAATAAAGTTTAACTTTATACAGGCTCTAAGTTTAGTATGTAGTATAATGCAGCTGGACTATTATAATCACCTACATCCAATAACTGAAGTACAGTGGCATAGCTAGGGGGGGGGGTGGGGTGCGGTCCGCTCTGGGCGGCAGTCAATCGGAGGGTGGCATTTTGGGCATTTAAAAAGTAAAGCCATTTCCGGAAATCACCCTTTTTCTTTTGAAGGGAGAAAACCCAGGTGAAACAAAAATATCCTTAATTTTGAGTCGTAATTAACGGATTCGTGCAACATTTGTTTTATTACATAGTGGTTATTATAACTAATGCAAAACCGTTCAAAAATTTAAAATCGCTCAAAAAAGGTAACGATTTGTGTGGAAAATTAAGCGGTAAACGTCACAGATGGCGCTTTTATAAGAAAACTGCACAAAAAACAACACATCAACGCTTGTCCGAAAATATGTACCATTAATATCGCCTCGACAGTTTTTGCTTGGAATATCGACATGCGCAGAATGATGCGCTAACAAGTACCTACATGACATGAAGGCTCAAATATAGTGTTTAAATTGCAAGTAGTAATTTATATTAATGTTTCAGTTTTAATAAAATTATTGTAAGTTAACTTATTAAAAATTAAATTTATTTATTTTGTTTTTATTGCATTAAAGTAGCACACAAAGCTTGGGTTCTTTATTAAAGTGCGGCAATTCATTTAAAATTAATGATAATTCCTTTCTCCTTTATTAAACATCATAATAACATAAATAATTTCGATAAGACATACTTACAAATTTCAAGCGTCTTGGAAAAATTGACATCTGAAGTAACAAGTTAAACGAGATCAGATGCTGGAATTTTACTCAGTTCAATGCAATCTTTTTCTTTTCTATGGTATCTCAATTTATGGAAACCGTCTTCTTTAAATCAATGCAAACCCATTTCGTAGAACAACGATATATGATATGTGCTAATACAGAGCGATGCTATAGAGAGTTGGAGATATCAACTGAACGCCGAGTTAGAATTATAAAACAAACATGAGTGGGGAAAATTCAGAAGACGTGGTTCTATCATTAGAGCAAGAAGTACAACAAGAAATGTTTTTATACATAGATGTTATTATAAAAGATAATAGAAGAACGTGATCATGAGTTTCATGTCATGCAAGAAAAAATATTCGTTTATAATACCATGTAGCCTACTCAATGAAGAATTTGAATTTCAAATAAATTTCTTTATTTACATTGATAAAGAACGGTTCGATATTGAAAGAAAGGATCCAGGTTTTTATGTCGGGACACAGGGCCGGTCATAGCTATTGCGGGGCCCTATGCCTATGCAGTTTAGATTGTGAAAAGGATTGCGTAGGGCCCAGTTTGGGTAGGGATAACGTATTAATAAGGATAATAAGTAAGAATGAAGAACGGGAGGCCTATGAAAGCGTGGTGCCCACTGCGACCGCATAGGTTGCAGTAGCCTAAGACCAGCCCTGGCTGTACCTAAACTACAAGAAGAGGCAATAGGTTAGAAAAACGGGGGGAAATGCCCCATTGATCTATTAAGATATATTCAACAGTATAGATTGGAAATTCTTTACCCAACATTATAATTTTGCTAAGAATTTTTTCAACAATTGCTATCAGCGTATCTAGTTGTGAATGGAGCTTCTTTAAACTGAAGTTGAAAAAAAAATATTCGCTCCACAATAAGGGCTTTAAGACTACAAAATCTTGCAATATTGTCCGTAGAACAAGAAAGTACACATAATTTAAATTTTGATAACATGATACACGATTTTTCTACTATGAAAGTTGGGTAAGTAAGTTAATGTATATGTTACCGGCAAAGTGTGAAATCAGTCATTCTATAGAATGCCTAGGTAATGTATAGAATGCCTGATGGTTTCAGGCAAACTGTGAAATGATTGATATTTTATACATTGCCTAGGCATTCTATAGAATGCCAGATTACCTGCCGGCAAAGTATATAACTCTACGCCAGATCAGAATTCACCGTATGTCCAAAGAACTTAATGAGAATTGAAGACGTCCCTGACCACGAAATACCTCTCCGATCTGCAGCTACTTCTGCGTGACGTCATTTATGGGCGGCCCCTATAAAGGCGGCATATTGGAGACCGCCCCGGGCGGCAAAAGCTCAAGCTACGCGACTGCTGAAGTAAATAATTTTTATAATTGCATAGACAAACCCAGATTGATATTTATTTTCCATAACATTTATCAATTCTGTATTGCCATCACTGCTCACTTTGCCATGAGATGAACACAGTTCAAGTCAAAGAAGTAGAAGAGCCATAACGAAACACTAGACATGGGACGTGGTGGTCGAGAGGTAGCGCTCTCGACTGTCATACCGATGGTCAAGGGTTCGAATCCACACGAAGGTGAGGATTTGTTCTCGCGGCCTGAGGAGTCCCCGAGTCACCCAGCTCCGAATGGGTACCTAACTAGACAATAGTTAGGCGGCTGGGGTAATGCGTGGAACCCCTATAGCCGTGGCCTGTGACCACTGCATCACTTGCCAACAGATCATCTCTCATGGTCTGTGGACGCAATTATCTTCTGCATAGAAGGAGCGTCTGTATATCTAAGATAAGATAAGACACATTTTTAGATAACCTTTAAAAATTGTCCCAAAAATCATTGTAAAAATTATGGAAAAAAGGCCATTTTTGTGTTTAATTTGTCCCAGTCCATTTATAACAGAAAGTGATATAGCATTAAGTATTAGTGATATTTAAGGCTGCGGAAATTAACAATTAATTTCTCGATTAATCGGTAAAAAATAAATCGATTGAAATAATTTTAATAGATAAAATAGCGATTGAAGTGCAAAGGTACATTTTCTACAATTCTTCTGACTTATTAATAAGTAACTAATTATAAATAATTAAAATTAGTTTGCTATTTTATGTACAAACTTCTCCATTAAAAAAAAACGATTTTTTAAAGTGTTAACTTTAAAATAAGCTCTTTTTTAAAAGGAAAATTATCTAAAAAATTAAAGATTGTTTTTTTTTTTACCTAATTAACAATAACAAAATTTAAATTCATTGACATTGTATTGAACTACAAATTGCCTGTTTTTGTTACTACCCTTGAAATTTTTAGTTTAATGATGTCATACTCTTATTTTTAGGTAATTTTTTAAAAGTTAACAATTAAATTTAAATTAATCGATAACAACCCCTGTGATATTGTTTCAATATGCCAGAGATGAAGCATCTTCAAATTTTATTATGGTGTTATTTCATGCCCGATAATTTATGACACATTATTTGCTAGATGACTTTTACGTCTGTGTAAAGCTATATAAAATACCATGAAAAGAAAAGATTGACAAAGAGATGCCGCTTACGGCTGATGGAGTTTGTATCAGATTTGACAGAAGTTGTGTCAGATTTGACAGAAGTTGTGTCAGATTCTTTTAGGATATAAAAAAACAATTGCAACTGTAAAGTTGTAATAAAAGTTTCCCATTAAACCAGTATTAAACAATGCTTATCAATACGAATAATTAATTTTGGGTTGGTGTAAATGTTTAGAGGTTGTTATAAGCTTACTGAAAGAAGAAAGTTTTGTTGCTGGTTAATGAATAAAAATGTACCGCGGGGGTAATCCATAAATAACATCACACACGTTTAAAAAAAAAGGGGGGGGGGAGGTTCAGACATTTGTGAAGATGTTTGACGAGGGGGGAGGGGGTGTTTTAGAACTGTGACGTCACACTAAAAGGAGGAACTTTAATTAAATAAAAGTTTTACTAGTTTGTTTGATTGCTTACAAAAATTATTTGATTACTTTTTAAATGGCTCCAGGCGTTCCACGATATTAGAGTGCATCCTTAGACTGAATACATACTTAAATTTAAATGACTACAAAGTGATTACGGCTTTTATTTGGAGGAGGGGGGCAAATCATTGTCACATCATTTGAGGGGGGATATAACTTGTAACGAGAGGGGGGAAATTAGCCAAAGTCGCATTACGTCATTTATGGACGGCCCAATGTTACATTTGATATCTGTCAAAATTTGAGCTAAAAGACTTTTTTCTTTAAAAAAATTTATAGTACTGTTTCATAATTACAAGTATTCATTATATAGAATTAGTCTAATATTAAAATTGAACTTTCATGACTGACCAAGATGCGGTGCAAAAAGTATATCTCTTATTCATTGTATTTGTATTTACTTCCGGAAAACGTGAATTGAGGTAGAAAAAATAATGAAAAAGCTGTTGTGGTTCTTGGACAATAGATAACATGTACGGTATAGAAAGTTTTTGTTCTGCTGGTCCACTTTGTCAACTTTGTGCTATCTCTACGTGATGAAGCTAAAAGACGTCTATAGAGTGTTGGTTTCATAACTTGTTGTACCGGAGGGTAGAGGGTAACATTACTTTGATAGGTTAACTACACTCGTGTATCTCATAAGGTGCAGCTAACCCCTTGCTGATAACAGCTGCCCCGAGGTCAACAGTTAATTTAAAGTTTGCGCCAGTACTAGTACGTGGTAGTGAAGCAACATAACTATACCAGGAATTATCAGGCATCAGAGGGTTAACAATGCTCTAATCACTTTATTTTAAAATACATTTTGACTGTTCAAGTTCAGTATGAAAACTAAATAAACAGGTTTCCTTGAATACGTTTAATATTATCCCAACATCCTAATCCTATAGGAGAGATGAAATGATGCTTATTATAGGCTTACAAAGTCATCTCAATCTCAACATGTTAATCATTGTATATGAGCGGTGACCCGCATACAATGAAGTTATACTAATACAGATTACAGACTTACGAAGTCATCCCAACAACAATAACCTGTAAATAATGTTACAGAAGAGATGACTCATGTGAGAAGAAACAGCTGTTACTGGAATACAAAGTTATCCCAACATGTTACAGGACAGATGTGCCTCATAAAGGGTGAAACAATGCGGTTAATTAAAGTTAAAATATTATTTAAAACTCCTCACGAATGGCAGGTTTAATTAGGACAACTAACTGACCCTTGTTTACTATCAAGAAGTTTCCCAATTCATAATTATCACCAGTTGCTTGTTTAAATATGATTATCAAGCCCCCACTACCATTTATTGTAAAGTAAGTGTATGAAGATGAAGGGTTATACAGAAATATAGATACAATATATCTGTTTAAGGTTGGTTCGGATATCGTCAAGTTAAATATACCCCCTTACACACATACAAAAAAAAAAAAAAATAATAATAAAAAATTATCGATGTTATTGTAACCTTTTACTTTTATTAAGCATTCTTTAAAGTAGGGAAACGTGTTATTAATTCAGAGAGTTTTTTTTTTGTCCATTCTTTGAAATGTTTAGACGCAAATGATAATTTGGAAAAGTTTGTGGCTATAGTCGCGATTCTCACTTATGCATGCAAGAGATTCATCAAATAACTACGACCAAAAATATAGAGTTGGGCATTTAAGCCTGGATAAGAATTTATTATAGTCTACTTCTATTTGTTGTTTCACTGAGGAAAGTTTTTAGCCGATACATTCTTTGTTATGTTGTGTCTTTTTCAGGCTTATCTTCAGGCCTACCATATTCAACAACTTTTTTTTTCTTTCTAACCTGATAGCAGTCATATCCCGCAAGATGGTAAGGTCAATCCACCTAAGCCTGATAATGAAAACAATGTCCATTACTTATGTAGATATTTTACGTTTTCTTAAATAAAGGCTCAACTTCCATCCAGTAATAATTAATAATGCATCGGAATGTTGATGTATACAGTATATTGCTACAATATAGTAAAAAACAAACAACGAAACAACACGTTTTAATGGCCGTCTGTAAAATATCTGGTAAAAAATGCATTTTTTCTTTGTCCCCAACAGGACCTCCTATTTACCCCCTCCCCACCGCCTACGTTGCAATTTAACATCTGGTTTGTATAAAGACTCATAAACTACATTTATTTACGCTGATATGTTAACAAATGTTGGCACAGGGGTGTGGCAAAAAGATGAACAGATGTTATGTATAGGAACTTATTTCAAATAAACCTTTGACAGCGGCGTTGCTGCAAACCCCCCTCCCCCATATTTTAAGGTGCAATTAAAAGTAGATTTTAATGGAAAGTAATATAAAGAACACACTAAATTGTTATATAAAAAATAAATACTGAAGAGCTTTTCTTTTTAAACGTTTACTTTTATATCTAAATTAGAATAGAAAAATCTCAGCGTTTTCTCAAAGCCTTGGCTTGAGTTATGCCGTGTTACCAGTCCTTAAATTCTCAATAATCAAAGTAGCGATTTTCAGGGTAGTCATTGTTGATTGTTATTTTTTATAAACTCAAGTTTAGGCAAGCCTCTCTCTCTCTCAGCTGGCATTACTTATGAAAATATTAAGGAATGTTCGAAGCAGGGTTGTTAACAATACTTTAAAAAATTATTGGCAATACCAATACCAATACTGCCTGTAAAATCTATTGGCAATACCAATAACAATACAATTTTAAAACCAGTATTGCAATACCAATACCAATATTTATTTATTATTACCTTACCAATACCAATATTTGGGTCATTCGACGAATAAAACGCAAATACGTAATTCATCGCTCTATATCACTTACATCGATAAACGATAACATCATTTTTGGCTAATTTAGACAATGTATTTTTAACCAAATTTTGTTCAATAGTTAACACTTGCTTCATCAGTTTTCCTCAAAGCATTCAAAAGTCTAGTAGAGTTCACAGGGTAACGCCTCCTATTTGGCCGTTACCACTTAGCCAGGGGAAGAAAAGTAACCATTTCAAAATGCGCACTGCTCAGTCGTGAACGAAGAGGGGAAATAAATTAATAATCGTCCTCCTAATGAAAACAACCTTTCAACAGCAGCGCTTGAAGGAAGTCCTTTATTCACAACCAATGTTGTAGAGAATTTATTGAATATTGCTTTTAGTATTGGTTACAAATCAATACCAATATCAAAAATAATTATTGGCAATACCAATACCAATATCAAATTTCAAGAAGTATTGCAATATCGTCTCAATACTTAAAAAAGTATTGGCAATACTACCAATACCAATACAATATTGCAATATTATCAACCCTGGTTCGAAGGAATATTATTATATTTAAATTTTTTATATTAGTTCTATTAGGCAAGGTAACTTTTATCATAAATTACGTAATAAATTTTAATAAATCAAGTGAGCTTGAATTAATAAATTTATTTTTATTGCACGTGATCGTTCAACAAAATTCCTTGTTGTAGTCAATGTTATATTAGTATTAGATAAGTTCTCCAACATTTGAAATCATGGATATCATCGTCCTAATTTTTTTTTCATCTCACTCTTCGTCTGGAATGGCCATGCTTTCATTATAGTTAGTTAGAGTAATTCTTGACCAATGAAGGTTAAAGCAATTATTTTTAATTAATTAATTTTGAAATGATTTTAAAAACAAAAACAAACATGTGATAATTAAATTAAAGATAATTCAATAAAACCTCTACTTCAAACGAAATGAATGGACTTCAGGCTCCAGTTTCAATGGGCTTCAGTTTCTTATAGATTATTATAACTTTTTAATATCTTGGAAGTAGCTTTTAATAGTTGTAAACTCACATTTTATCTTCTTACATGTTGTATCAATAAAAGTTCAAATATTTATTATTATGAAAATGCAAAGGTCTTCACATACAATGTCAGCATAAATCCCATCACACTCTAACATTACCCTTTTTTCTGTGAGTAGCATCTGCAAAAATTTTTTTATTTGAAAACAGCGAAGTATATTAAGTCTCTCTGTTTTAAAATAATTCTGGCATCATTTCTCTCAAAAAGTAAAGATTTCCATAATACGAAACAAAGTAGAGAATAAAAATAATTATCGCGTTAACAGTCCCACTTCTCCTATTGGTGTAAAATTATTGCCTGTTTTTACAAAGTTTCATATTACATGTTGGACCCCTTTCATATCTCGAGGCCCTAATAGTAATCGCAAATTTTCATCTAAGCCATCGGGGTAGTTAATTACAACGTTTAAATCCATGTACGTTGTTGAAATTGGATTGGTTGTTAGAATGACATTGTCATAGGGTCCAGTTATATTCTACCACATGTGCGACTAACGACCTTGAAGAATTAATTACAGTTATCGGCCCTTCATTGTCACGTTCTCGCACTATGTCAGCCTTTTGGTTTTCATTTCAGTAGCATCAGTTTTAGAAGAATGTAGATCTAATTTGGAGTTTGAGATTTAGCTTCAGAACGTTCACACTAAAACATATACTTAATTTCTTCTTCTTTGGAGTGTATTTTATTTTGATAAAAATCTCCGTTTTCTGCTACCCTATTAAACAAGGAGGAATTCGCCCCCCCTCACAAGTTGCCGACCATTAAGTACGTAACGCTATTTTTGACCATTTTTAACCATCTCACCTGTCACAAATCTTGCTGCCCGCCCCCACAGCCTCATCCTTGATTGTCAGCTCGAAGCATGAGCCACCGCGTCCCCACCACATTTTTTTCAATGAAACGAGGTCATCATTGTTGTTGTTTTTTTTTCAGGGAAAATGATAGCAATACTTTATTCATTAAATGTTTTACATCAACACACCTCGCAAAGATTGTGAAAAGGTTGAAGTGACATGTCTCTGAGTAAATTTCATAGGGTGGTCCGAGGGCCGACACCGGTTCACGAAGTTCTTGTTGGTCCGCTTGGCATGAGAGAAACCGTGTTACACACACATTCAAACATAGCTTAACAGTTTCAACAAGTACCTGTAGGATGTCTAAGAGTTCACTGAGCACTCTCGAATCCACTTAGCACCGATTATATAAAATAAGTTAGTGCATATTAAATAGTACATTAAAAACAAAATGATAAATAAAAAATTGGCAAGTCCCCTAATCCAGCAATGGGCGAAAACTCGTTCCTCTCCAGCCAAGACGAAGACGAGGCCATAATAGGCAGTTGAGTCTAAAATGTGCAAGAATTCTATACAAGAGCCGCTCGTTCCCACGAAGGACAATTTGTGTCAGGAACCAGCTTCTAAGAGGATTAGTTGAGGTGACAACCATTTGTGTCTAATACCTTCTTCTACCAACCTCAAGTCATTAATACCCAGTTGAGGTGACAACCATTTGTGTCTAATGTCCCCTTCTACCAACCTCAAGTCATTAATACCCTGTTGAGCATTTATAGGAGCCCTAAAGAACCCCTGATGAATAGACGAGCTTTTCTTTCAACAGGCCCTGGAGTAGTTGAAACCTATCGAGCGGTCAGCTGGACACAAACAGTTGGGTAGCTCTGGCCGTGACGTCATAACTATTCAATTGTTTTAAGTATAAGGTCAATTGAGCCATCTTAAATGTAGACACTGGTAGTGAACACTCAGATAAAATGCGATTAAACTTATGTTTTACAGTACTCTGGCCGGCCTAAACTAAAGTCTAAATTTTGACTTGTGCAAAGTTAAACTTCATTAAGGGATTTCTGCAGTTTCCGAATGAAATAAAATTTAAAAAATCAAATCCTATATCTCCACAAAATATTGGAATTTATTGGAATGAACCTTTCTATTACAGCACAAAATTATTTGTTTAAAAAACACGCTACCACACGAGTTAACCCAGAAACTGAATGGACAAATTTCGAGGTATGTCACAATTGCATGTAATGTAAGGAAAAACTCAAATCACAATGAAAATTTTACGTTCCCTTATTTCATTATTTATTTGTGTCCACGGCAAATCTGGGTCATACTCTCACGTCGTCCACCCCCACCCTCCCCAAGCTTATTTCATGATCTCAAATAGTTTGAGCGTGTTACCATGTAGTCAACACCGCTCCACCTTTTAGTCCAACGAACCTGGAGCCCTTTAACCCACACATGGCGGTAACAGTTTAGGTGACCTGACTGGAATAGAAAGTTGTCATTAGTTATGACTCATTCTTTGTCTATGTTCAGACTTCCAATTACCTGGACTGGCGTGGAGTCATTTCTGTTACGTCACCCCATGACCGTATCGCCGCGAGTCGTTCGCAGCGAGCCTGTGCTCTAGGTGACAAAACGGGGTTAGTCAAACTTCGGGGTTAATTCAAACTTTGGGGTTTGGTTAAACTTTGGGGTTTAAGTCAAACTTTGCGGTTTGGTTAAACTTTGGGGTTTAAGTCAAACTTTGCGGTTTGGTTAAACTTTGGAGTTAAGTCAAACTATGGGGTTAAATCAAACTTTGGGGTTAAAGGTAAACGTTGGGGGTTAAGTCAAACTTTAGGGTTTGGTTAAACATTGGGGTTAAGCCAAACTTTGCGGTTTGGTTAAACTTTGAGGTTAATTTTAACTTTGAGGTTAAGTCTAACATTGGGGTTGTCTTGTCTTATCTATACAGAAGATTATTTCTTCGACAGACCGAGTCGGTCTCTTGGCAAGTGATGCAGCGTTCAAAAGGCCACCGTTATGAGGGTTCCACGCATTACCCAGCCGCCTTTATTTCCCTAACTAGTGTTAAGTACTCATTTGGAGCTGGGTGGACTCAGGGACGCCCTAGGCCCCGGCCTCGGTGGACTCAGTGACGCCCTAGGCCCCGGGCTGGGTGGACTCAGGGACGCCCTAGGCCCCGGCCTGGGTGGACTCAGGGACGCCCTAGGCCCCGGCATGGGTGGACTCAGGGACGCCCTAGGCCCCGGCCTGGGTGGACTCAGGGACGCCTTGGGCCCCGGCCTGGGTGGACTCAGGGACGCCTTGGGCCCCAGGCTGGGTGGACTCAGGGATGCCTTAGGCCCCAGGCTGGGTGGACTCAGGGACGCCCTAGGCCCCGGGCTGGGTGGACCCAAGGACGCCATAGGCCCCGTGAATAAATCCTTGCTTTAAGTCAAACTTTGGGGTTAAGTTAAATATTGGGGGTTAAGTCAAACGTTGGGGTTAAGTTAAATATTGGGGGTTAAGTCAAACGTTGGGGTTTTGTCAAACCTTGGTGCATAGTCAAACTTCTGGAACCCCAGAACAAAACAATTTATGCATTTGGACTCGGGGAGCGAAATCTGTTAGCTGTTGAATCACCAAGTCGTGTTTGATTTCTAAATGCTATTGTCGTGCAATGATAGGTGGCAGCTGTTGTGTGATGCTCTAGGATTATATGTGAAATAGCAGGTGGTTGGTTAATTGTGGGGTTTCCCAAGTTTTTATGAGTGTGCTAGTCGATGGCTGTTAGTAATTTCTTTCAAGACAATGGCCGGCTTTAAAACATCGGAGTGGATCTTACACGTCATTTCATGCAGGGAAAAATTATTTACCTGCACAGCTGACCTCAATAGTTTGAGTGTGTTGTGGTGGAGTCATTTAAGCGTCTGTGTTGCTATGGAGTCGGTTCACCTGTGCTGACCACATTATGACACATTTCTGTGTTGCCTTGACACCGGGTAACCCAAGTTTACACCCACGCACACTTCAGTGTTCTGTAGCCCTTTAGCTGGCACATTCCAGGAGACACGGTTTTTTTTTTTTTGCAGAAAACAATCCTCATGGCTGTATCACATACATGTATCTTGATTAGTAGTGGGCAAGACTATTTACCGCCTTCCGATGTCGTCACGTGATGGGTTGGGATGAGTTTCCTGGCCATTGAACGTGAGATGGGATCAGATAGGCCTATGTAACAAACATTAACTCCAAATACTTTGTTACGGATAATTTAAAAGTTAAAATAAAAAATATAAAACACGGTAATGTTATCCTGTTTTCATGTTATTTCATTTGCTCTGTCAAGATATCAATTAAATATAGGACTGGAAACGATTAATTTAAATTTAATCGTTAAATTTTGACAAAATAAATGAATAATTTCATGAATTAATAGTTAATTTCGATTAAAGCCAAACATCACATGGGAAGTAACAAAAACAGGTAATTTACATTTTTTGTTATATTGAGTTATTTCCCCTGTGTTATAGACTTAGAAAAATATATTTTGAACCTTTTTAACTGCTATGGACTGTTGTTTTATGTTCCTCGGCGATAAAGATCCTTTGATTATTATTATTATTATTATATTATAATATATTGCTCTTTTTTTTTTTTTTTTTTTTTTTTTTACATACATTGAAAAAAATATAGTCTTAAATTTTAATCTAATTTTTATTGAAAAAAATTATGCTATTCGATATTCAATCGATAAAATTTTTAACGATTAATCGAGAAATTAATCGTTGATTTCCGCTGACCTAATTAAATGTCACAATAATTTTAATAAATTATTGGTCCTAGTCCATTTTTAAACCCATCAAAGGTTAGTTCCTATATGATTTTAGGGAACGAATTAGTTATCTTGCTTGAAAGAGTTATGATTTGAGACCACTGTCTTATTATTATTTATATTCTTTTTGTTGGTTTTGTTTTTAAATTTAAAATAATTTTAATTCAGAAATTACAAAAAAGTAAAGCATTGTTATTCCCTCCTCTCTCTTTCTCTCTCCCCCCCCCCCCCCC
>MUZC01002718.1:359776-393226 GCA_002072015.1 Radix auricularia
GGGGGGGGGGGGGGGGGGAGATGAAAGAGAACATGAAATAAGATATCGGATGTTTAAAACACTTTAAATTTACTGAAAATAGTTTATTTATTTATTTTCTTATTTAAAAAATCTAGAAACTAACCAAACTTCAGCTGGTTGTGACGAATCTTTCTGAAGCTCAGCTGAACGAATCTCTGGCCAATAACAAAACAGTCGGTAAGTTGCTTTTAAGGCACAGGTGGTTTTTAAATGAAAGACATTTGGGTGGGGGTTGGGGTGGGTCGTGTTTACCTATTCAGCTCACAATGACAGCCCAGAAAATTGGCTTTCAGTGTTGGGACAAGTGTGGCGGTCATTGTTTGTTCTTAAGTCTGACACGACACTGGGGAGCAGAGCAAAACAAACCTGATTCTTCTAGTTGTTTTCAGAGAGGTTCAGAGAGAGAGAGAAGTTTGCCACCCAAATATTATGAAAACGCCAAATTATTTATATATATATAAATTCAGGTTCCATTTCATAATGCATTAATTTTGTGAACCTAATACGTGAATATGTACATACAGTTATATCACTTAGTTGTGCACTTTGCCTGCCACTTTATTGTTAATTCTCATTATGTGTTAAAATTTAGATTATCGAAAAACAAAACAAAACACGGTCGTTTGTTATGTTCATTGACCAACACAATAACACAACATTCATTGTTCCAATTTTAACAGCACAGATAATAAATCTTTCTTCCTTCACGCTAGCTCCTAGGCCGCTCTTACACAGGACTCTCACAGCAGTGGGATAGTGTATGGCCTTTTGAACCGTCATAACTTAAAATTACGCACGCTCAAAATTAACCTGTTATTTTTTATTCTTCATAAGCGGGGGATGGAGAAATCAAAACATAAATTTATTATTTCAGTCGTTGAATTTTAACAATGCTTATTATTGCAAACTTAAACTAAATGCACATTACATTAATATTTAAAAATTTTAAAAAATCACTATCAATATTCATAGCAATAGCATGCGTTTTAAAAAGTAAAAATCAGTTCAACTTCATTTGAGATATTTCTGTGGAAAAAAAATCAGATAATCCCTTTAAATATTTTGATTGAATAGAGGAGGGGTAGGTTAAACTGATAGATAACATGAACAGACAATTTTAAACTTTATGACGTGTATGTTTTGTTAGGGCGTTGGCTGAACACTGTGTATGTACTTTGCCTTAGTTTGTATTGTAAAGATTCACTCTCAAGTATTCTTTGAAAAGTTTAAATAAAAACTAACATACATTGACTATAAAAGCTTATTTTTGAGAAATATTATAATGGCCTTCCCAGATTATTACATGCAAACCTCTTGTGTTTAATTCAGCTCCAAAACATTTTCTCTCTCCCCCCCCCCAACCTCTTTAAAAAAACGCATTCAAAGAAATGACATACAAACTTGCTTTTATAACAAAAGTTTTCAATAATAATCTAAGCTAAAATACACTAAATATAAATACAAGTGAAAAGAAAAAAGACTTTCCAGGAAAAGTGGGACATGGGGATCGAGAGGTAGCGCGCTCGACTGTCATACCAATGGTCACGAGTTCGAATCCACGCGAAGGCGAGGATTTGTTCCCAAGGCGTGAGGAGTCCCTGAGTCACCCAGCTCTGAATGGGTACCTAACTAGACAATAGTAAGGCGGCTGGGGTAATGCATGGACCCATATAGCCATGGCCTGTGACCGCTGCATCACTTACCAACAGATCATCTCTCATGGTCTGTGGACGCAATTATCTTCTGCATAGGAGTGTCTGTATATCTAAGATAAGATAAAAAAGTTAATAGTTCAACATTATAAGTTGCATGAAAAAAGTAAATATATTTTAATTTCGTCTGTGTTCAATTCAAACTTTGCCTATATGAAATCCTCGTTTAATTTTTGAACATTCTTTCTGCACATAATGTATTATAAAAATCCCTTTTGTATGTATGGTGACTATGGTCCTCTCTATTTGTTGGCTCTATAATTACCTTTTTCTGCATTCTTTTCTCATTTTAAAACAAGTTTACAAAATTATTACTTTACTTTATACATATAATTTATAAATGTTTAAAATGTAAGTATAATTTGTTTAAAATTTTTAGAACCCGAATACCGACCAGTTTTGGTCCAACAAAGTGGCATCAACATGTTAGGTCTTGTCGTATTCTCTGTTGCCATGGGGATTGCAATCAACAAAATTGGGGCTAAAGGGAAACCACTTAAAGAAGTAGTAGAGGCAATATGCGAGGCAACTCTACAGCTAGTATCTGCCGTAATTTGGTAAGAATTGTCCTTCTTGGTTTTACATGTTTTGTTTGAAAAAAGTAAACTTGTGAATGAAATTTTTGTTTTCTTTTAAATAAAAAAAATAATTTTTAAAAATTAAAAAAAACAAAACAACAGCAATAGAAAAAAGCACCCCAAAAAATATGAGTCATTAGTAATAATAAAAAAGTTTACCGTTAATTTTAGTTTTTATTGGTTTAAACTCCTAAACTAATTCACTACCTACATAAAAAAATATTAACACTATGAATAGATAGTCATAAAATAAAAACATATCTACCTAGAGCTGAGTTTGAATCCAGAGCTGGGTGATCTAGTGAGTAAGCGATGTACAATAATGATAATATGATCAAATCAGAGCATCTTAAGCTTAATTGGTTTTTGTTGTAATTATTTAATTAAAGAGTTTTAAAGAAAATCTTTAACTTAGTAAATTCAGTTTATTATTGGAAAAATGGGACTGCTGAGGTAGGGGATGTGGTATAAAAAATTATGCTCTCTTCTCATTGATATTTCATATTATTAATATTAATAAAGTGTGCACGTTTACTCATAGGTACTCGCCCATAGGAGTTCTCTTCCTTGTGGCCAACCAAGTGGTCTCCATGAACGACCCACTGAAATCCTTTGAGCAGCTTGGCTTCTACTTCCTGACAGTCATGGCCGGCCTGGCTATCCATGGTCTCATTGTGCTCCCATTGATCTATTTTGTTCTAGTCAGAAAAAATCCCTACAAGTGAGCAAGTTTTATGAAACATGTCAATGTAAAGCTATCTGTAGCTCAATAAGTTCAGGAGACTCTCAAGACAAGAATATATTTAATTTCTACTTTTACATCTGGTTCCATAGCAAATTGTTTATTGTTTGAGTTCTGTTTGAAGCAGTTTTTCTCAATTTTTTTGGGTAACGACACATTAAGAATATTCTAGAATTTTTGCGACAGGCAAAAACAATTTGAACTTTTTTAAATAAAAAAGAGAACATTTTACATATTACTCTGATGTATATTACTTTGATATATCAGTGTGATGCACTTTTTCTTTTTGATCAAATTTTTTTAAATCAAAGACTTGTTCATGGCTAAATTGAAAAGTTAATTTCTGAAAAAAAGTCAAAAGCAATCAAATACTATTAACTTACTTCTAAATTCTAAACGACATTCAACAAAACTTACATGCTTAAAATAATATTCCTTTTATATTTAATCATAGTGTAGCTTTGTGGCGGGTCCTCATTGAGGTGTACACAGAGGCAAAACGTGGGGAGAATCATGCTGATAGAGTAACTGTTAGACCTAAACATTAATACTTAAAGTTTTATTCTAATTACAATTGATATTTTCTCAGTAATTTTCATCATCAAAATACACTTATGGCTAAGGCAATGGTTTACTAGAACTAGGATAGGATGCAGTAATTAATTTAATAATTATTTTATCAGATAAACTAATTTAGCTAGGATTTTAAGCAAGTTAAGAAAAGATACAATTATGATAACTTGCTTAAAATGCTGGCTTAGCCTACTTTAAATTAATACTTTAAAATGCAATCTCTTTCCGAAAGAAAAATATCAAGCTAACTTCAGCGCTAGAAAAAATGAAAAAAGAAAATGGCGTACCCAGATGCCAACCAAATCTAACACTAACATTCTGCCCCATGTGAAACACATGTGATTACTGATTATGTTGTTGATTTATCTAACAAACATTTGTTTTGCTTTATTTTAAAATGTCATAACAGCTTCTGAGCTCAGAGCCCTAACAATCTGAAATATTTTTACTAAATCTTGCGACACACCTGAAAACTTCTCATGAAACATTAATGTTTTGCTACACACAGTTTGAGAAACACTGGTTTAAAGTTTGAAATGGGATTGTAGTTAAATCTTTTTGATAAATTAAAAATATAATGGCTATCCATTTAATTTATTACATTCGTAAAATTTTAAAATGTTTTAATGCAATTATTTACTACTAAAAAACTATATTCTGTTACAAATTAAAAATGAATTACCTCATTTTATTTATCAGACAAATTTCCCTGTCCAATAAATTTTAAAAATTTCATGTACTTTAATAGAAAATATTTATTTAGGTTTATGTTGGGTGTCTTACAAGCAATGTTGACAGCTCTTGGAACATCTTCAAGGTAAATGTTTAGCTATAATGATACTTTCAAACTAACTGATCTTCTTTTGTTTGGTTTACTTATATCCTTTACTTAAAACTCCTTGAAATCTATAAAAACCTATGTGGAGGGTCAATTAAAAATTCTCAATGTGTGTTAATTTGTAGCTTATTCTAAATACTTTTTTTTAAACCATAAAGAAACTAATTTTACGTTTATCAAAACAAAAAATTTAATATGTAACAGCATGAGAAAAATAATTTTTCTATCTATGCCTTGCATTTAGTCTTAAAGTTTAAGCCCTTTTTTTTCTTTCAATTTCAAGTTCAGCAACTCTACCAGTAACTATGAGAAATCTAGAAGAAAACAATGGAATTGATCCAAGAGTGACCTCATTTGTAGCACCAGTTGGGGCCACCATTAACATGGACGGTACAGCTCTTTATGAAGCTGTTGCTGTCATTTTCATTGGTCAGGTCAGAGGCTATGAAATGGGGATTGGAGAAGTCATCACAATTTGGTAAGCAAGACATTAAATGGTTAATTATTTTTAAGAATACAGTCCAGAATTGGTGCAAAAAAGTGGCATAATCAATACGTTAGGCCTTGACCTTGCTTCTTTTGCCATCAACAAAATTGGTGTCATGGAAAGTGGTGAGAGAAGTACATGTAGTTAAAATAAAATACAAATATGAGGCCTTTTTATGTTGGGCCTTGTTTGACCCCCAAGGCCCAAAGCATGGTCTTCAGAGATGATGAAATTTTTATTTATTAAAAAAAAATCCTTTGAATTATGTCTTGTTATTATTGCAATGTACCTGATATTTTAAAATTTTAGAGCTCTAGCATTCACTCTACTGTACAGCAGAATATATATAATCCTGGGCATTTACAGTGTCTTCTAAGTCACAAAAAATCTCTACTGCCTGGACACTGAAAATTCAAAAAGATTCATTCCCAAATGAGATTAAATAGTTAATCCATTTCAAAAATTGATTTAAAAAAAAATGAACAATTAGCTTTTTGAATGAAATTTTATCATAATTATTATGAGTGTTATCATTTCTAAAATATTATTGTATTACATTGTTTAAATATTTTCTATGTAAATTAGCTTAACTGCAACAGCAGCTGCCATTGGTGCTGCAGGCGTGCCCCAAGCTGGCCTTGTTACCATGGTCATTGTCTTGTCCTCTGTGGGATTTCCTACTGATGAAGTTGGCATGATCATTGCTATTGATTGGTTACTGTAAGTTTTTTACTTACTAAATTAGAACAGAGTTGATTAGAACTTTAGATTTTCATTTTTAATTAAAAGTTATTTAATAAAAAAATTTTAAGTAATAATGATCTTTCCAAAATGGGAATAAGTCCTTGGGGAATAAAAAATTTACTTTTCATTATATTTATAATGGCTAAAAAATAATAGTAATAACAAAATAGTAAATTTTTAATTTTATAATTTGAAATCAAAAGCAACTTAAGTTTTATATTATGTCTATTATTATTATCATGTTGACATATTATTTGGTAGTTACAGATGTCTTGAAGAAGAGATTTAAAATATTTTGTTTCAACATCCAGGGATCGTTTCCGCACAATGATAAATGTTCTTGGTGACACATTTGGGGCTGGCATAGTTCACCATTTTTCAATTGATGACTTAAGGAAAATGGACGAAGAGGATGCAAAGTTGGAGGTTGAACAAAAACAATTATTAGAAATTGAAAATAAATCAAACACAGCCAGCACTGATACTATGGAGAAAACAAATGGCGGTATTGAAAACCCTGCCTACATCAGCTCACCGCTGTAGTAAAAAGCTCCAACAATCATGCAGTAGTTTGGATCCCTTTGGAAAGCTATAAAGAATGTTCCACTTTCACTGAGTTTCTCTGTGGTTGCCTTCAGGTCTTGAAAATGTAAATGTGCTTATAGTGTAACCAGGTCAGTGGAGTTTTATAGTTGCAGATCCAACTTTTGACAACGGTTAGCATCAAATATTTTTTTCTATGAAAATTGATGCGCTTCTCATAAATGGCATTCACAACAATGTCATCTCAAGCAATTCAGTCAGGATGTTCTTAAAATATTGAAGTCTGTGAAAAATAATTGTTATTTTATGTGTCGCCTGAGCTGCTACTATTACTACTATACGACATTTAAAAAAATGCAGTTTAGCCTTCTTCTGTTCTGAAACTTCTTGTTATAGCTAAACAATGTGAGTGACGAAGAGAAAAATCAAAATTGACATTTCATATGCATTTTTTTCTCAAATGACAAGGCCAAAGTCTCAGTAAAGTAAAAAAAAAATGTTTCAATGCATGTCCAAGATCTGGTATACAAGGTGAGATACTGAGCACATTCCAGTGGGCAATCTTCTTGTAACTTGGGTGAATTTCATTTGGAAAAGCTTGTGTGATAACTGATAACAGTGATAATATTTGTTTGAAAGCAATAACTAAGATTTTTATAAGTGAAACTGAACCAATGGCTAAATTCATGGTAAGGTTTCATAATCTGAATAATAGATGGAACAACAAATATTTAGAATGAAATATCATTATCAAAACATATTAGTTGAAGTAAAAGTTTTTTTTATTACTTTATTCTGGTTATTTGATTTTCTACTGAAACATAATTTATTTTAGCTATTTAAACGTTTTTATTTTACATTTTTTCAATTTTACACCAATTGATATATTGTAGACGAACGAATAATGTTGTCAATTAATTTTTAAAGGGTTATAACTTCTATTTAATGAAATTGTAATTTAAAGGTTTGTTGTCATCAAAATGATTTAATGTGTTTCAACATGTATTAGTGATAGCTCAGTAAAGGTCAAATAGGATAGTATGTGAGTTGGGAATTTTTTAAAATGTAAATAAAAGTATATTGGTATATTATAATTATTATTACCAAGAAGTAGAATATCAGTCACTTGTCAGATTAAGCAATGATACTTATTTTGTTATCTAAAACAAACTACACCATTACCAAACTTTAACTAAGATCATATTTCATTGCTCCCGTTTCTTAAGATCTAAATGTAAATAGCTTCAAATTATTTAAATATCTACTCTTAAACTTAAACATTGCCATAGAGTAAGACACAGGTTCTAAATGAAAAAAGATTAAGAAGCACTGATCTAGATCTCAACATTATGGCTTTAAGTACAATGCTGAATTTTTACGGGTGTACACAAGTTAAAAATGCACATATATAAACATTAATTAATGATAATTTTTTACACATGCTTTTGTTTCCTTCATTTGCATGTTTCGTATACTTTTACAAGTAAGAAAAGTATTAAATTGGGTGACTTGTTTTCTATGATAAAGTTTTGTATTTCTTATGTCACTAAATTAGTGTTAGATTAAAAAATATGACTTGGACTTTGCTGATATGCATGTAAATACATTAGGGCTGTTACCGATTAATTTGAATTTAATCGTTTACTTTGAAAAATTACCGAATAATTAATCGATAATTTTGATTAAAAATGTGAACTGAAAATTTAATAAAATGTCCATAACTTAAGTTTTTAATAAAAACAAAATATATAGTATTTTTAGGAGATATTTTTATATATAAGTAGTTTAATTTATGTCAATGAATATAAATTTTGTTGTTGTTAATTGAGTAAAGGCAAAGTTTATTTCTTTTAATTTTCCTTTAAAAAAAACAACTGCTTTTTTAAAGTTAAGAGTTTAAAATATTTTTTTAATGGAGATTTTTGAATGTAATTTTAATTGTAAAGAAAACTCTTATTAATAATTAATTATTTTTTAATAAATCAAAATCAAAAACATAGTTTTAAAATATCCCTTTTCATTGTAATCACTATTTTATCGATTAAAATAATTTTAATTGATAACATTTTTTACCGATTGATCGAGAAATTAATAGTTAATTTCCGCAGCCTTAAAATACATAGATATTTTATATTGAATAAACCTATTCTGACAAACTATTAGTGATTTTATAGTAACTTAGTTTAAAGCAGTCCTTAAAAAAAGAAAAAAATATCATAATATTTTTTTAACAAGTTTTTTGGTTAGCTAATTGCCAAATGAAGGATTGTTATAATGCTTCTGAAGGTTCCTATTTCAGACTTTTAAAATAATTTAAACAATAAAAATTTGATGGCATTGTTTATATTTGAATGTATGTTATGTAGGCAAACAAGTACAGACTGTGTACAACAAAAACAACAAACAAACCCTTCATATGCAAAAATAGATTAGAAATATATTTCATGTAGACCAAGGAAGGTATTATCTTCAATTTTTTCCATGAATTAGAATATATGTCATATTTATATGGGCCTTATACTTATATATTTATTTTTTATATTTTAAAATAAAATTGTTACCATATGGTAAGAGTTTCTTATTGTGAGATAATTTAAACTAATACAAAGATTTATATGAAACAATGTAACAACTCTACAAGTTCAGCTTTCCTACAGAAACACTCTTCTGTGAAAAGTGTTCCGGTTATTTGCAGATATTCTATTTGCATCATTAAACTGAAGTGAAGCATAACAACATGTTTATTATTCCCTATTTACATAAATTTTATCTACATCAATTACCACTTCTCATTGGGTTTTTGTTTGTTGGGTACAGATAAGAAAACCATGTAATAAACAACATACAATTTTAATAAATATCCACATACTGTATTCTCATTGATTCACAAAAAGAGCACATGGAACAGAAATTTTATGAATAGTCTTATCTTTAAATATAACATCATCACTGTTTCCACTCACATTAATTTGTTTCCTAGTCTGTCATCCTAATGGTAAAACAACTGCCAATTTATTTGATGAGTACTTTAACACAGCACAATCACAATTAGAATATTAGGCCAGGTAGAGCAACTTACTTAGTATAAAAATAACTATCATTTAGGTTAATTTTACAAGACTTTAATCTACTGAATAATGCAAAGCTAAAGAAACCAATAACTCGATAAAGCTCTGGTTTAAAACTTTCTTCCCAATGTCAACTTTGCAAAACTCAATATTTTGGTCTGTACGCTCAAAACCCCCCACCTATTCACTAACATATTACCAGCACTCAAAAGAAAAACACAAACAAAAACTTCAGATATTAGAGCATACAGTCAACTAAGGAGTTCAGAAAATTATGGTTTGTATAACTTAAATGTGTCATCCAGCTCAGCGTCTTGGATACCTTCAGGGTTTGGTCTTTCAGTGAACCAACCAGTGCGGTACATGTTAAAGACACGTGGCCTCCTGGCAATCTGTGGAGTCAATACATCATAGTCTGCCATTACTTTACAAGCAGCACCACCTAAAGCAATCAAAACACTTGCCCCGCCTCCGAAGCGCACTGACTTATCTGTTGAATAGATAAAAACAATAATAATAATTCTAAGTCATTTACATGTGTTGCTAGCTAATGATTAAAGCACAAAAAATATATTACAATAGGTTTTTTAAATTTATCAAAAGTAGAGCTCCCCGTCCTCCCGAAAAAAAAAAGAGTCCTTGATAATTTACATCTATAGCTGTTTATCTTTATTTGAGCACATTCTTTTGACACCAATGAATTGTCCTAGGTATTAGTATATTAGGGTGTGCCTGTTCAAAGATTATTTAAAATATGTTAAACATTAAAATAAATATGTTCAAAACAAAAGTTTGTCATATTATAAATAGAAGCACTCTTGTATTTTTCACAAAGGAAAGCTTCATTCTTTTTTTTCCACTTGAGGTCAATAAACTATTTAATTTAAATTCAGATATCAAAGTAGAGGAAATGAGAGTTCCAAACAATAACAATGTACCCATTATTAAAATAATTTTTAAAACCACACTTTAAATGTCTCTTCTTCCTTTCCATCTCCTTTACTTACACCTCATGAAATGCCCCTGACAACCTTTGAGGGTGCTCTCTTCAAGTCCTTATAAATATATACACGGTCATTTTGGGCCAGTAATTAACAGCAACTTTTAGACCTTAGAAAATGTATTTATCTTACACCAAGTCCCAAGCATGGTTCCACTTGCGATTCCTCCAATAAAATGGTTGATGGGTCCATCTGTATCCCTTAGTCGAGCACTTGTGCTTGTTGCTAAACCATAAGCAATCCCAGCAATCACTGAAATTCAAAATTCATTTAAATTTATTATATGAATCACATATTCAATTTCAGAAAAAACACATTTTTTATTTGTTTGCATACATTATATAGATTTTTTTAAAAAATATTTTTTTTTCTCAAAACTTTTCATATTGTCTATTTCATACTGCCTCGAAGGATAGCAGTATTATCAGCTGAATATTAAAGTATAGCATAAAAAAAAATACAAGAGCATTTAGGACACATCTCTTTTTTTTTTTTTTGGAAGCCGACAAAAAGTTAAGAGTTGAAAATCATCAATCAACAATTACTGTTCCTTTGAAGCAAGATTAAGCAAAAAATGTGTTTATAATTAGCATAAAATAACTAAGTTAAATTCTTACACCAAGGTGTGCCATGAGTGAAAGACCTCTCAATAGCAGCATAGTGATTTAATGGAGGAGCCTTTTGATTTGTGTATACAAATCCACCGATAGCTAGTGCTGAAAAGAAATTAAATTTCAGTAGGTTTTATTTTGAGTTTGAGAGCCAAAATTAGAATTATTAAATTAATTTTATACTAATTAATTAAATTTTCAATGACAAGAATTAAAAAATATTACATTTAGATCATAATTAAAGCAATAATTCTTACACCTTATATAGTATAGGCCCTTATTTGTCTTTCATTTAACCAAATAAAGTTTTTAAATTGAGGGATGAAATTGACCCCCACCTTTTCTTACCTTAAATATTACAGAGGCTCTTTCTAAATGGAAGATTATTAAGTCTTATGTTTATCTTTGGTTTATGACTGATTGTCCCTTTTTATTAGTTTAAAAAAAATGTTAAATGGTGAGTTGGTTGTTTAAATGCTCAAACTCCAGATGAGAAAGAATATTATGCATATATCCAGCGCTAGACAACAGCAGAAGGTTTTAAAAACTTCTTTTTTTATAAATCCCAATCAATTTAGCATAATATGTAGGCTAGGTCTAAGTAAAATTTAGGTAACTGAATGGAAGACAACTACAAAAAATACACTTATATCACTTCTTTAATAAATAATTCTCCAGCTATATCATTCCGAAATATCCCTAGTAAGACACTTCTATCAGCATGAAACAGAGTGATTATTCACACAGCTGTGGGAATAATGTCTGCGTTACAGTATAGATACAATGACACATGCGCACTGGTGTCCATTTGAATGATAAAAAGTTATGACCTTAAAAAACACCAAATTCTCATGAGCGTCGGTAGAGGAATGGTCCTGCCCCTTACTATTATTTTTCATGAATTTCCATGGTTTTCTCCCTCCTCAAACTTTTTTTTTGAAAATGCCACGGGGTAGGGGGAATGTCTCCCCTTATAATTTATTAGATAAGCATCTTATACTTTTATACTTATACTATACAAAACTGCGGACTTTTCAGGTGATGCAATAATTTTAAATAAGTATTAGCCTGTGAATTTTAAGGCTCACTCTTTATTGTTTGGCAAGCGTTATTCAGACAGATTCAATATCAATAGCTATTAGCCAAACGACCTTTAGATTAGTATGCTTTTAATTTAAAGTCAGTAAAACTTTCAAATTTTTTGGCTGTGTGAATAACGCTAATAATATTCACAAAGCTGTGGGAATAACGCTGGCAATATTCAAACAGCTGTGGGAATAACGCTTAGATTATTCACACAGCTGTGTGGATAACATAAGCGTTATTCCCACAGCTGTGTGAATAATCTAAATCTAAGCAACAAATCTTTGATCTATTAAGTGATAAAACAGAATTAAAACAGCCATTTATTTAATTTTAATTTATATTTTAAAACTAAAATTTTAAATGAAGACTTTACGGCTAAAACCTATATCTCCGACCGGAGCGCAGCGTCTCTTCCCGTTGCTTTGAAGGATAGTTATTTTAATTTTAGGGTTTGGGTTAGGTATAGCTTTAGAATTTTCGGAAATTCACGGGGCTCGTACTATTTTTCCGGGCCGGTGACGTGCCATAGCAACAAGATGGCCACCGATATGGTTGGCCCGGTCGGAGATATAGGTTTTTACCGACTTTACTTTTGTTTTTACATTTATTACAGTACATTAAATTTAAAATTACATATCAAAAAGTTTCAAAAAGCATTGGGGGGGGGGGGGGCAGGAAAATGCAACAATTTTATTTTTAATCCAAAAATATTCCCTAATATAACACAAACTCAAACCATCATAATCATATATTATGATATATTATTAATAAACTTCGAAGCATGAGTTGGAGAATACTTACCGCCAGCGAAGCCTAATTTTGTACCACTCCATGTTTTAGATAATATATCTCTGTCGTCTCCATAAAACACTTTTGACAAAATCCCAGGTTCTACCTTTTCCCTGTACTTGTAGAAAAATTCATTGGTTATCTCAGTATTATATCTGTGCTGTACTTCCTTAATTTCCATCTTATTATATTTTTTTCAGTGACGAAGTTGGTACACACAAAACTTTTAAGGAGATTTCATTGAAATAACAGTTAACAGAAAGTGACTTTGGGAACCGGAAGTTTATATACTTGATTCACAATATTAATAGAGCATAAAATATTCATTTCTCTCTCATAAAAATATTTCTTTACATTCGCTGTTAAATAAAATGAATAATGAATTATACAAATGACGAACTCACATAATTATGATTATTTGAAGGCATGGCTACTTATTCATCCGATTGTTAAAATAAATTCTGGAAAAGATTTTAAAACTTATGGGGCCTGATGGGCCATTTTCTCCTTAATAGTATAAACCACATTAAAGTATTTCAAGCATGGACTAGGGGGTTAATGGATGGATCTCGACGTACTTTCATATTTTAAAAAATTGATTAAAGTAAAAAATATTATTTTAGGTCATTAAAATTCAAATGTTCAATTTTCGGTGCCAGAGACAACAAACTTATTATTTAATTTAAGGATTTTTTTTTTCTCATTTCGATATTAAACTTTCTTTATTAACAAATAATGAGTTTTTCTTAGATAAAAATCTCTACGGCCTTTACATCTTGCTCAGTTTGGCCCCGGGGAGCCCTAATATCATTTTTAGTAAAAAGTTTTATAAAGATAACTTTAAACACCAGCCACCGGTACCGTTAATACTGTTGACATGAAAAATTTGGAAATTGTTGTGTACGCACCGGAAAAGGGATTTTTGGCTTTTGTAAATAGTTAATCCTCATATTCATATAATTAATAATAATTTTATTAAACCGACCGCCTTGATAATTTGATAAGTTCTTAAGTAAATTGTGAATATTGTAATATAAATTAGACACCCATTTCGGGCCGTTGGCTTTAATATAGTTTTTTTTTTTAAAATGCCTATAGTCTATATTAAAAAAATTTATCCAATTGCCATAAAATTATAATTTTGAGCATACTTCTGCGAAGATTTCAAGCATAATTGTTTTTAAAACGTACCACTCATTGGTTTCGTTGTATTTATTCATTTTAAAGCAATTAATTGACAATCAAGATTCTATTTCCCTTTATCCAATGTTTAAAAACAGTTAATTTTGCTCATATATAGGGAAAAAATAACTTTTGTGACCCTGTCTCATAATATGTGTTATTTTATAACATTCATTTTTAAAGTTCAATAATTTAGTTTAATTTATACCGTCTTTGGGTGAGAAATTATTTGTTTATTTCTTTGATAAAGGTGACCTTTTTTTTTCAAACAATACTACATGAATTGATAATGAATAAGATTTTTTTTAAAATGGTTTGTTTTGATGTTAGGTTTAGGGATAGACTTTAGGGTTACATTAAGTGATAGTTATTAGGGTTTGGGTTAGGTTTAGTGATAGTTTTTAGGGTTTGGGTTAGGTTTAGTGATAGCTTTTAGGGTTTTGGGTTAGGTTTAGTGATAGATTTTAGAGATTGTTTAAATGCACATTTAGAATCGGAGGTTCAATGAAAGGCGCAGTGAATACTTGTAACTCTTCAATTTTATAAACATCATTTTATAAACAATGTTACTAAGAATAGCAATAACCGGAAGTGGACGAGCGCGTATGCAGCCACAAATTGGGTCGTCCTGACGAGGCGATACTCACTACCTTCTCACATGGCTGCGGCTATTCGGACCTGGGTCCGTATAGCGTATGATTGATATACGGACCCGGGCGGGTTCTGTTATATAAAAGTGTATTCGGAGCTAGCGCTGGTGACAGTATAGTACAATGTACTAGTATTAGTATGGCTAGTAATTAAAATTATGATGTTAATTTCATCGCTAAACCTAACCCACACCCTAAAACCTATCACTAAACCTAACCCACACCCTAAAACCTATCACTAAACCTAACCCACACCCTAAAACCTATCACTAAACCTAACCCACACCCTAAAACCTATCACTAAACCTAACCCACACCCTAAAACCTATCACTAAACCTAACCCACACCCTAAAACCTATCACTAAACCTAACCCACACCCTAAAACCTATCACTAAACCTAACCCACACCCTAAAACCTATCACTAAACCTAACCCACACCCTAAAACCTATCACTAAACCTAACCCACACCCTAAAACCTATCACTAAACCTAACCCACACCCTAAAACCTATNAAAAAAAAAAAAAAAAAAAGATTCCTCATCCGAAAACCGAACCTCAGACTTAATTATCAGCTGTCCATCGCTCTAACGATGAGACCAGGAAGACTCGAACGCCATTGGTCTTTTAAAATTTATAAAGTAGACTTTCTAAAATTATCGTTTAATAAGCCTAGCGGGTCCCAATAGCGGTCGTAGGCTATTGGGACCCAGGTCCGAATAGCCACTTCGATTCTTTTGCACGCTTTTCGACTTCCGGCAATGGCGGCCGTTCCCTGCGCCAGTGTTACCTCTCGATTCGCAAAGTTTTTTGGTAGCTTTAACGGGGTTTTTTAACGGATCGAGTAACTGAGTGTTGATGCACAAATGGCAGGTCAGGACATACAAAAAACATATATACATCATGGGTCTAGGACTTATGGATGCTGTGATCTAGGGTGATGACAGACGGACGGACGGACAAAACGGGTGCAATAGCGCATTCGACTTCTCGAAAATGCGCTAAAAATTCATGACGACAACAAAGGAGCAAGTTGATCAACATTGTCACTACCATACCAGCACTAGACGAGAAATTGTTGCTGCATTACAAGATTTATTCGATCAAAACAAGGAATTAGTTCGACTGTTTAGAGTTGCAGTTGAGCTTATTCTAATCTGATGACTGTGTTGTTGTTATTAGAGCTGACAAAACTCCAGCCGGCGAACACGAAAGACAATACAATACAGCGCAACAACAATTAATGAAGTGGCGATTGTCATAGTTGGTGAAGAATTTAACTGGCGTGATATAGTTCTTCACCACAGAGATGGTTATGTTCAGCGGGTCTCTAAAACTCATAGATTATACGATGCGTGTCAATATTCAATTTTATTCTGGCGAGGAGAAGATGGTATCATTTCAAAATCACATACACAATAGGAGACAAATAAGAAAGCCGGTGCCATTTATTACTATTCATATCGGTTGATGATTCGTCAGAACCAAGTCAATCACATTTTACTATGTCGGCAATAATTCCATCAGTATGTAGTCGACATTTCTGTGGAAAGCGAGGCCGAACGACTTAAAGAACTTCTGTTGCCTGGACAATTGTCTTCGTATCGCCATGATAGCATCGCAAGTGTGTTAAAAAGTGAAATCTTTGGATTTCAATGTCAAAAATAATGTTTTTATATTCCATTGAATGGTAGAAAAGAGGATTACCAAATGCACACATTTTGATTTAGTTGATTGACAAAATTACTTCAGATAAAATTGAAGTAATCTCAGCAGAATTACCAGCCATTGACTTGACACTGACCCAAGCTTATTAGAAGTCGTTACCAAAAACATGATTCATGGTCCATGTGGCGCGATCCACAACAATTCTCCGTGCATGAAGTATGGAAAAAGCACAAAACGCTATCCAAGAGCCTTAAACGCAGAAACTATTACTGGAAATGATGGATATCCACAATATCGTCGAAGATCATCTGAGGATGGTAGCAATGTCATCACTCTAAAAGTTTGCAACAACGATATTGAAGTCGATAATCGTTGGGTTGTGCCGTATTCACCATCACCCTCAAAGACGTCAAAGCGCACATCAATGTCGAGCATTGCATTTCAGTGAAATCAATCAAATAAATTTGCAAATACGTGAACAAAGGAAGCGATATGGCAGTTTTTTGGAGTGGGAAGTCCATTTGCACCAATCAATGAAATCGAACGCTATCAGTTGGGACGCTACATTAGTAGCAATGAAGCATTTTGGCGTATTTTATCATTTCCCATTCATGAACGTCATTCAATGGTTGTTCATTTGACAGTACATCTTTTGAAAATGGACAGCGCGTATATTTTACAATGAAAAATGTACATGACACAGCAAACAACGTAACTGGGTTCTATTCATTGTGCACGGATGATTTGTTTGCGAGAACTCTACTTTACTCAGAAGTTCCAAATACTACACATGGAATGCATCTCCGAAAAAGTTTCAATGTCGGAAACAAGGAAACGCGTTGATGATGATGGATAACAAAATTTATTTTCGTCAGACTCTTTAGCCCTTCTTTATACAGTTCACCTATACAATCAAGAGTGTTTTTAATTAACGTAACTGGACCAAAATCCTTCCACGACTTAAGGACAGTAAATGGTGAAGTACGTGCAAAAACGAGGCCCCTTAGGACACAGCACTTGCTGATGCATCGAATAGCAGCTCATCCACAACAAGTACGCGTGTTGTTTGCAATAATTTTGACAAAATTTTTCCAATCCGACCTGAACGATTTTTGGGGAAAATACAAAAATCACATGAATAAAAACATCCTACTTCGTTTAAGAGCAATGAATCCGGACTTTCAATTCACACCTAAAGTGTAAAAGTAAAACGAGGTGTCATGTTCTATCGAGGATATATGTTTGACAATAGCTAACAAAGGATTGGTTCGGTTGTGACAGTGTGCACCGAATCGCTCTGCCAATAATGCTTAGGATCGTGATTTGCAGCGTGAGACACATTTTGCTGTCGTTTATATGTGTACAATTTTTAAAAAAAATCTTCCAAAATTGGTTTCAGAGCAACGGATTGTTATGACACACTCATGCAAGCAATAAAAAATCAAAGCGGCAGATTGTACTTCATAGATGCACCCGGAGGTACAGGCAAAACATTTCTCATTTCAATCATTTTAGCAACGATACGATCACGGAACAAAATTGCACTAGCTGTTGCCTCATCTGGCATTGCGTTAACACTTTTGTACGGTGGTCGAACAGCGCATTCACCACTGAAATTACCCTTGAATTTGAAAACCACTGACAAGCCAACATACAATTTTATAAAAAAGACTCCGGATGGGAAAAGTTCTCCAAACGAGTGAACTTATCACATGGGACGAATGCACGATGGTTCACGAAAAAGCACTGGAAGCGCTTGAATGTCCACTGCAAGATTTGAGGGGCAATGGACATTCCTTCGGTGGAGCTCTTATTTTATTGTCTGGTGATTTTCACAAAACTCTGCAAGTTTACCGCGTTCAACACCAGCTGATGAACTTAATGCGTGTCTCAAATCATCAGTTTTATGGCGACATTTAAATACATTAACTTTGACAACAAATATGCGTGTTCAACTACAAAATAATCACTCCGCTGAATGTTTCTCAAAACATTTGCTAGAAATCGGGAATGGGACGATAGCAATTTACAGACGACTCAGTGTATATCATTGCCAAAAGAATTTTGTAACATGGCGTCAAACAAAGAAGAATTGATTCAAAACGTTTTTGTTAATATATCGCTAGGAATTACAAAAATCAGCAGTCGCTCAGTAAATGTGTCATATTGGCTGCTAGGAATAACGATATCCATTTCATTAATATCATAATTCAAAACGGAATACCAGGCGAAGCGATAACCCCTAAGTCAACTGACACCTTGATGAACGAAGATGAGTTTGTCAATTATGGGGGTTGGTAGCAAAAAAATATTTTTTTTTATATAAACAACTTACAACATATATTTTTTATATGATCATATTAGGCGTTGTATGAAAATAATTTTTTATGCTTAATTTTTGTAAAATGTTACACAGTTTCCATAGCAACGGCGGCCATCTGAAAATAACAGCTATTCGTAGAGTTCTAAAATTTAACACTCAAGATTATATTTTGATTTAAAAATTGTTAAAATGTTAACTTTAAGTATTTTTAGAGGTACTGACCTAGTTTAAAATTTTTTAAAATGGTAAGAACTTTTTTTTTCATTTTGAAAATTATCTAGAAAATAACGCGTAAAACTTACCATTATTATTTAATAAAAAAATATTAAAAAATAAGTAGTTGACAAAATTGATTTTTACATAGCTCATTACCCACAAAATAGTTTAAAGAAGATAAAAATGAAATCTTATTGCTTTGTCTTTTAGAATAGCTGAGATTTTAGAACTCTACGATACAAATTAGCAGAAAAAACAGTTTTGAGAAAAATCAATTTTAAACTTAAAAAGTGAAATTTTACAAATTTATTATTAAAATAGTGAGATTTTACATAGTTTTTCTTGTTCAGCTACATGTTCATGATGTTATAGTGTATTATTTAAATGTTTAATATCATCTTAGCTTTGCTTTCACCTTCTAGAACTTCACTTGGGTGTTCTCGTCGAAAACACATTTTTTCCTATTCATGAATACGCACAGAATGCTATGACTTATGTTTGCACATACGGCTGTCCAGATTTGTTCATAACATACACGATAAAATTATAGAACTTCTGTGTCTGGTCAATTGATATGAGGGGTGGGGGCCTTGAAATTAATTTGTAAACATGTTGCACACATTATTTAACACTCATTACAATGTCAAATATATAGCTAAATATTCAATAATAAAAATAAAAAAAATGAAAGTTTTCTTACAATTTAATAAAATATTTTAATGAAAGTTTGATCTAATATCGTTTTTTGTAGTTTTTTTTTTTGTTCAAAACCTTGCACGGCTTATCATTGTTTTTTAGTTATAAAGAGCCTGAATTCGGCACATATGTAGCTAAAATCATTCACTAGGTTCTCCAGAGAGTTTTTAACGGTATCTCTTTTGAATGATTAAAAAAAAACTATTTTAAATGCGATATATTTATTCCATTATTTTTCATGAACGCCAAGGCTGTAACTAAGAAATTTTCAACAGTATTTTGTATATATGAAAACGGTCTCTTAAAAAAACTAATAGCATAAAAATCATCGGTAAAATGTTTTATCATTAGTTAGATCTATACTATATCAATATCTATAACAAATGTCCTGATAACAGAAAATTTTAACATTAACATTGTCAATTAGTTTGATGTAACATTACATCATGTCATTTGAGATATCAATCATTAATTTCAAATATTATAATAAATAACTTGTCATAACATGGAATTGAACTTGAATTCATTAATTAAATCCTATTTTAAGTTTGTAAAATAAAAATGGTTAGAAGTTGATAAGTTAAAGTTTAATAGATTTTGAGTTATGATGATTGGTAAATATGATTTTAAAAATTACGTAATCATGGATTATTCAACAAAAGCAAAATATATACAAAAATTTAGTTGTCATCTATTGAAAATGAAACTAAAATGTACCCACACAACATTTAAAAAGCACTTAAATGTAAATATGGTAATTAAAGAAAAAAAGTTTGCAACCAATGAAATCCCATAAAGAGCTCTGGGGTACAATCTGGTCAAGATGCTTATTATGAAACAATTTTAAATTTTTATCCCGACTGATAAATGTGTCATTGTAATTTTAATAACACTCACGTTTGAGTAAAATTGAAAATAGTTGAAGTTTTAAACTTTTATGAAAGAAGATTTTGAGTCCCCGGCCCAGAAGGAAGGGAAAAAGGGCGTTTAAGAATATGAATTACTGTAATATGATTTATCAATTACTATGTACCACGTTTCGTCAAGAACGATTTATTTACACAGTAGCCAATAATTAAAATATTAAGTATATATACCTCATATTAGGAAGACAAAAAAGAAATTTAGGATCCCATGCCCCTAATGACAAGTAATTGTAACAGAAAGTTTGCCAGTTTCCCTTGCGAAAGTGTACCCAAATATTTCCTTACCCTAAGAGGTCTGTCAAAAGCTTATGGACAATCAGAGGTACATTAACTTTTAACAATATTTTTTATAAACATGACACGATGTAAATTAGACGTTATCTTAAAGAGTTTCCTCGAATTTCATTTTTTTGGACTTGGTTGCAACTCGCTAACAGGTACCCTAGTTATTAATAAAAATAGTATATCAGGTCACATGACTTAGCAGCTTGATATTAATGTTCCCTACAAGGTTCGTTGGTTTGTGTGGAAATTAAAAAAAAAGTCGTTAGCAAAGTTGCACAGCATCCAATTTTCGTGTGCAATACTACACATTTTGCTGCGCGGTTATTCTAAACCACTGCGCTGTGTCGGCCAGAGAACTGCACAGCTGCGCAACCCCGCAGCTTAAACTTAAAGGGAACATTGGCGGTGGTGTAACTTTTTAATTGATAAACTTTACTTACTGCCAACTTTGTGCATCTTATTAGAATCAGTTTTTCTGCTAGGCCTCCACAATAAAGGGCGCGAGTTTGTTACATTTTTTCAGCAAGGTGCGTCAACACCTATGGGCGAGTGGCGGGTGGTAACAGTTATGACAAACATTTACAAACCAAACCTTTAACTTTAACTCTAAAAAATTATAACCAAAGCCAAATTATTTTCAACGAAATTAATTTATTGTTATTACAGTAAAAATCTTTGAACAACTACAACGTAAATTTAAATAAAAATAAAAATCTTTTTTTTTTTTTTTTTTTTTTTTTTTTTATAAAAAAAGACCAGGCACTTTTTTAAAATGGTCACGATAGGAGTGGAGGAAGAAATGAGAAAGGGAAGGGGTAGATTTTATATAAAAAAAAATCCACACTGGCCTGTCACAAATGGTAACTAAATAATGTCGGCGTATTTCAAGGACTCGTTAACTTCCTGCAAAATTTTGTATGAAAATATCTTGTAGTTTGTCAGATCTTTATTTTATTATCCTTTAACATATAGTGCGTGCATGAATGGATGTAGCACAAATAATGTAGCCATGGTTTCTTTAGACACACACCTTAATAGGAAATCATTATCTATTTTAAAACTATAAATGGACAATAGATGCATTTATAAATTGAACTTTTATTTTAAAACAAAGGTTTCAAAGAAAATGAGAACTCACAGGAAGAGTTTATTACAACATTTTGTGTGTGTGTGTGTGGGGGGGGGGGACTTTATTGCGTGACAACGACATGCCAGTGTCACAACATGCATTTTTGGATGACCTCTTTATTCAAATAAACCGCCGTGGTTGATGGTCAGAGATTCTGTGACAGATTAGTGGATGTCCAACCTTTAAAGTCTTCCTATATTTTGAATTGAAGTGTATTTTTAAAACTATAATAAAAGTTCAGTATTCACGCAGTAAACAATTTATGGCTGCCTGTTTGAACTAACTGCATTTAATAGAATTTTCGCCACTCTTTTAAGGCTCCATTAGATCAAAGTGTAACTGGTTTTCATAACATGTGAACTAAGTAAAAAGGTTTGGAACGCTCAATATATAAATACACATGTACACATATACATGTTATAAAATAAAACCCTAATGATGATTTAAAACAAAGGATTTCTTAATAAAATATAATGACAACAAACAGTTTAGTTTCATTCAATTAAAAAATGGCCTCTTTTGATTAATAAAACTGTCAAGCATAACAAATTGCTTAAATTTCGTAAGGAGTTTGATTTTTGAAGCATATGCATTATGCAGACATCTGTAATTCGTAGAGAAAAATACCATTTATATTCTGTAATCTAGTTAAATTATGTGATAGGGTCTGCCATAGATGATACTTCAATACGTACAGGCCTAATAAAAATCTAGTAACTCTAGTGACACATTGTTAATAAATGTACCGGCAATTATATAATAATACAATATTTGTAGATGACATTTGTATATTATAATTATAAACCCTCCCAACCTAGACAACTCTTATATAATATAATAATAAACCCTCCCAACCTTATATAATGTAATAATAAACCTACCCAACATAGACAACTCTTATATAAACGCAATACAAATAATGTAGAAAACATCTAGATGGTTCTTAAAAAAAAAGATTCAGTACCCCATGAGGCCATTTATAAATGTAATCAAATGTAGTTATTTTTATTTTCCGACACGTTAATTCAAGTTAATTCTTAAGACCAAAGTGAGCTTTAAAAATTTATAAAGGCTATTTTAAGTGATTGGGGTTAAGGGGAGGGTCTTTGAATCAGTTATTGAAGAGTATAATTCGGTCTTGGTAGCTGATGAACTCAGTACATGCTGAAATACACCTTCTTGTAAGCTCGCATTGTCAAAAATGTTCCCTTTAAACTGCGTGGCTTCGCAAATATCTAACCGACGCCGCACAACAGATTAGGATTACCGCGCAACAACTTTTTCAAAATGTTGCACAAAAATTGGATGCAAGGCATTTTTGCACATTAGTTTTTAAAAGTTTTTACTTTGCACACGGACCAACAAATCTTAGAGGGAACATGGATTGTCAATTTAGGCACATTTCCTTTAACACACGCATTTGGGATTCACTGACAGCAAGTTGTAGCGGTTGGCTATCAAAAGTAATCTTTTTACGCTCGGTTATTGCAATTCAACTAACTTGGTCTGTCGGCCATTGCACACCAACTAGCTTGGTCTGGCGATCATTGCACACCAACTAGCTTGGTCTGTCGGCCATTGCACACCAACTAACTTGGTCAGTCGGTCATTGCACACCAACTAACTTTGTCTGTCAGTCATTGCACACCAACTAACCTGATCTGTCGGTCATTGCACACCAACTAACTTGGTCTGTCGGTTATTGCATACCAACTAACTTGATCTGTCGGTCATTGCTCAACAACTAACTTCGTAGGTTATTGCACTCCAATAAACTTTGATCCTTCGGTTAATGTGCATCAACTAACTTGGTCTGATGACGTAAATTCCACCAAGATGTTTGACAATAGATGACAATCGACTTCCAAACATGAACGTATGGGAAATTCCGATTCGGTGCCAGGTCAATACTGCATGGTTTGCAAAACGGGGGCGGGGGGGGGGGGGGGGGGTGTCCAACCTTTGACATACTGATACGATATCAAAATTGGACACTATCAACGGGAGAGTGTTGATGTTTTAAACAAACTTGCTGACCACACCATAAAATAAATAATAAAAATATTCGTTCAATATAAAACGTTATTTTTTACATGCTTTCTTGAAAAAAAAATGCTGAATAAAATAATTTTAAAATAGTGCTGACTTAGGTCTTCAAATGACGTCATTCAATTTCGCTTTCATATTTTGCCCGCAACTCTATCGTCATAAATCATAGCCCTACGCTACTTAAAGTATTTTATATTTTGTCTCCTTACTTCTACACCTCTTTGTCAACGATTACTTGACTTTTAAGGCAAATTTTCATAAAATATTTCTTTAAAAAAATGAATTCACTATTTTCTATAAAACCTTTTTAAAATTAGATTTGAAAATAAATCTAATATGAATAACCTCATATTGCGTCATTTGAAAAAAATAAAGCATTACAAGTTTATAAATACGTTAACTTTTTATCGTATGTTTATAATACAAGATACCTTGAAGGAAATTCAACTTGCAAATATTAATATCAATAAGTTGCAATTATGTCCCGTCCGGCCGTCCCGTCCGTGACGCTTCTAATTTTAGAAAGCAGCGCACCAAAAACTATTTATTTTCGAACATCTGTTTGTTAATTTGGAAATAAATGAATAAAGCAGAAATTAATAAAATAAATGATAGTTTCATATTACATAATTATTTTTTGTTCTGATGAACATTTTTTCTAAATAAATAGATTGCAGCTGAAATATATTTATTTTGAAAACTTCCTCATTTTGTATGGTTGATACCTTAGTTAATAACATGAAAAAACACACTTTTATCTAATATTAAATTATCGTTATCTTTTGACAACCGTCGAGTTCAAGCTTTTAAAATATATTTTCTTTTCGTTTGTAAATCAATCAGCTGTCTCCCATGGTCCATTGTTGCGTATGAGAGAAAATTTTAAGTCTCCCGTATATCTTTGTCAAAATAGCCAAACTATTCAGCCCCCCCAGCCCCCCACCTCATGTGTGGGGCATGAAGTTGGGAAAAAAAGCTTGGCCCGCGATCAGGGGGAAGGACTGGGGCATTCACAAAACTGCGTCTTTGCCTACCATCCGATTTTTTCGGACAATATTTTAACAGCCGCTACACTTTTTCTTGATTTTGATCGTTTCATTTAAAGAAAAAAAAACAGAAAAAAAGAAGAGTCCTACACCATGTCAACCGATTCAATGTACTTGTTTTTGATGGAAGGACGCAAATGATACAATGTACTTGTATTGGATGGAAGTATGCCAAAGATACAATGTACATGTATTGGATGGAAGCACGCCAAAGATACAATGTACTTGTATTGGATGGAAGCACGCCAAAGGTACAGTGTACTTGTATTGGAAGAACACCAAAGATACAATGTACTTGTATTGGATGGAAGTATGCCAAAGATACAATGTACTTGTATTGGAAGAACACCAAAGATACAATGTACTTGTATTGGATGGAAGCATGCCAAAGATACAATGTACTTGTATTGGATGGAAGCACGCCAAAGATACAGTGTACTTGTATTGGATGGAAGCATGCCAAAGATACAATGTACTTGTATTGAATGGAAGCACGCCAAAGAATCAATGTACTTGTATTGGATGGAAGCACGCCAAAGATACAATGTACTTGTATTGGATGGAAGTATGCCAAAGATACAATGTACTTGTATTGGATGGAAGCACGCCAAAGATACAATGTACTTGTATTGGATGGAAGCACGCCAAAGATACAATGTACTTGTATTGGATGGAAGTATGCCAAAGATAAAATTTACTTGTATTGGATGGAAGCACGCTAAAGATACAATGTACTTGTATTGGATGGAAGTATGCAAAAGATACAATGTACTTGTATTGGATGGAAGCACGGCAAAGATACAATGTACTTGTATTGGAAGAACACCAAAGATACAATGTACTTGTATTGGATGGAAGCACGCCAAAGATACAGTGTACTTGTATTGGATGGAAGCATGCCAAAGATACAATGTACTTGTATTGGATGGAAGCACGCCAAAGATACAATGTACTTGTATTGGATGGAAGTATGCTAAAGATACAATGTACTTGTATCGGATGGAAGCACGCCAAAGATACAGTGTACTTGTATTGGATGGAAGCATGCCAAAGATACAATGTACATGTATTGAATGGAAGCACGCCAAAGATACAATGTACTTGTATTGGATGGAAGCACGCAAAAGATACAATGTACTTGTATTGGATGGAAGTATGCTTAAGATACAATGTACTTGTATTGGATGGAAGCACCCCAAAGATACAATGTACTTGTATTGGATGGAAGCACGCCAAAGATACAATGTACTTGTATTGGATGGAAGCACGCCAAAGATACAATGTACTTGTATTGGAGCACGCCAAAGATTGGTAGTCCTCAATTTACCGTTCGTGTGCCATATCCGCAAGGGGTCCTCATCCAACTAGATAAAGTCGCTGTTTAGCTACCCAGGTGACTGTGAGAAATATAGAATCCATCTGTGACAACATATAAATAGAAAAAAGCTTTACATAAATCAAAACTTCTCTACATTTTCAATATTGCAATTTTTGTTCCTTCTTTTTTCACCAAAGTGCATGGTTAATTAAAATGTGAATAAAAAAAAAACTATAATCCGACACCCACTTTTTTCAAGACACACTTACATTGATAGTGGGACATTGTGGCCAATACATTGATTGTGGGACATTGTGGCCAACACATAGATAGTTGGACATTGTGGCCGACACATTGATTGTGGGACATAGTAGCCGACACATTGATTGTGGGACATAGTGGCCGACATATAAGGTAATGACTCATCCCCACTTCTTCCACGAAGTCAAGTTTGAGACACATGCGCTAAAGGAAGTGTTGTTAATCAAAGGTAACATTTTTGGGGGGTTATTTGTGAGAGGTTAGGGGTCAGGTGTGGGAGGTGTTTTGAAATACAGCGCCACTCCACGCTTCGAACATTTTGAATTTTAAATATGATACAAATCATCTTGCGCTTGAGGGTGAGACCAGTGAAAGGGCTCGAGTAAAAATTCTCAACTTCAACGCCTGCTGGAAATGAGGTTGACATGTTGTTTACTTTGAATAAGTTTGCTTGTCAAAATAAACTTTGGTGACTACAACAACAGCTATTGTAAATCTCACGTTGGCCCTCTCACTTCAATCTGCGCATGCGCGACATGTCAGTGCCGCCTGTTGGGTTTAAGTAGAGTCAACTTTCTGTGACTTTAATCAGAAGCGACCCAGGCTATTGTGTGAAAGCATACAGTTTATTGTCTTTGCCTTCATTCAGAAAGGGGTACAAAGGAAATTGGGTAAGTAATTTTCCTCGAATGTCTTTGTTTGAATCTTGCTTGTTGTATTTTCAAATCTTATTAATTAGCTTTGGACCACATTGTGTTGTCAGCTTAGGATTCAGCCCCAAAAGTGGCTTCTTTATGCCCCAAAAGTGGCTTCTTTAAACCCCGCTCTTCCTCCATTGCATGTCAAACTGTGCACTAAATTTTATACAATCGGTAAAAGAGAAATGTTAGTTGATATCATATTTCTTTTATTGATTGTTGATTGCGGGCTTGTGAGTTCTTTGTGTGGATGGACATCAAATACGTACAAAAGACACACATTTTTCGGAATCCTAGCGCTAATTAGTTCTATAATTTTCATTGTGTTTCAGTGCATTGGCTCTTTACACTGTACTACGTGTGGACTTATCATGTTCTTCGGGATACTTAGAAACACAGTTTTTTCGTAAGAATATACGAGGTATACATTGTTTTTCAATAAGGTATCTACACTTGATACGTGTTTGATACGATTGTTTAAGAGTCAACCCGTGAGTCTAATAAACCACATTTCGTTTCTTTAATATTGTTCTATTTAAAGCCATATCTTCCACTATCTTTCCCCCAAGGAGACTAAATACACGAGGTACCTACAGCGCCATAAATGCGGGGCTTGACAACGGCTTTGTTAATGCAAACATTGTGTGCTCGATTATTAACGTAATTCAAATTTTGATATATATTATGTTCTGACAGGATTGGGCTCTCAATTGCCCAGAACACGAATAAGATCATGGAGCAGACTGTGATCCGAAACCGAAACGCTGAAGTCCAAATTGCTAGGTGCTAACAATTTCATACATGTTTACGGTACAGTCCCTGTTTGGATCTTAGACAAAGCATAGGTGAAAACGCACTTCGGATGATGAAAACCAAAGCACACGTCAAGTAATTCTAAGCGACCGTTTCACATCCTCTTACTTTAACAGTGAGCTAAGAATTCTGCTGAAACATTCCAGCATGGTGACATCCTTAGGTTGGTTGATTAGATCCATGGCCATTAGAGTCATTCGTTGAGCCAGGACGGTGCCGAGGTTTTAGTAAGTCGAAGTAGGGAATCCCATTACTCCTTTGTTAGTTATATGTCGTAGAATGCACCTCCGAACGTGTTCCTAGCTGCCCAGACGGCTCTCTCAGAGAGGACACCTCTGAACGTGTTCCTAGGTGCCCAGACGGCTCTCTCAGAGAGGACACCTCCAAACGTGTTCCTAGGTGCCCAGATGGCTCTCTCAGAGATGACACCTCCGAACGTGTTCCTAGGTGCCCAGATGGCTCTCTCAGAGAGGACACCTCCAAACGTGTTCCTAGGTGCCCAGATGGCTCTCTCAGAGAGGACACCTCCAAACGTGTTCCTAGGTGCCCAGACGGCTCTATAAGAGAGAACACCTCATGGATGTCCCAAGCTATTAGTTCTTTCCTTCCCAAAAGTGGGTGGGGTGGGGATATGTTATTGCTATGAGAATTTCCCGAGAAGACCTACAAAAGCGCAATTCCGAAATCTGCTTCGTAACCTTCTAGGCATGCTTGTGGCTTCCTTTGAGATGCGTGGTCTCATGATAAGATTTGAGAACCATTCGGAGGGAAATAGTTTAACGTGCTATATAATATAAGTAAGTTATAACTTCATGATGTCGCACAGCGTTGGACGTTTGTTAATCCATGTTTTATTCTCTTTATAATTTAATAAATTTTACAGCAGCGACAGAAAGTCCGCCAAGCTTAAAAGTATTTACCTGAGATACAGCGACAGAAAGTCTGCCGACCTCACAAGCAGTTACCTGAGAAACAACAGGTGAGCAGTTCAAGTCCTGATGGTAGTTTTTTTTACATGAAATCCCCTCATACGTTCAAATTCACAAAAATACACATTTACACCCACGCAAATACACGCCCATAAATACACACGTGATGTATATTGTAGAGCACCTTGTGAGATCGCTCCAATTTCAGATTCATCTTATGTCATTTTATTTGTACGGAAACTCTAGCCATGGCCCTTGAACAATCAACAACAAAACATCGGCAATTATAATTTGCCTCTTGATTTCTTAGCCATACCGCTTTCTTTTAACGCGTCTGGCTTTCGCCGGGGGCTGTTTTAACACTGAAGTTCCTCTACAGCTTGGATCTAACTAAGCTCTACGGCTCAACGCTACGCGAATGCCCGCAATGCAGTATGTGACAGTTCTAACCCGCGGACAGTTACAGTTCATACCTAAAATTTTATTACACGCGAATCGCACATTTGAACGCAGTGCGAGTGATCTCCCCTGCACCCCCGGAGATTTATCTGTTACAGACGCTCCCTCTATACAGAATTTCCTCAAATCTTCAAAGTGTTGAGCTTGCATATGGTCGATACGTCATTGTTTTGTTTACTTACTATTAGTAATACAACTTCAGGGTGTCATTTTTCAGGGACATCAAAAGCAAACAACTGTTTACAAATTAGCATCTTACTGACAAAGAACTTGCGTGTTGTACAATTTACCATCAGATCAGCTGTGAATGCACATCCAGCCTTCTAATTCTCTGAAGGCAGACTGAAGAAACATCGAGAACCAAATAAAGGAGAGTGTTGAGACAATAGCAAAAGTCTATCTTGCTTCTCTCCCTTGGAGACGTTGTCATTTGGGGCTACTACATTAATTTAATACATGTGTTTCGTGAAGCGACTATGATTATCTATACTTTTAAAATTCAAACAATTAATTACAAGGCTGTTTTTAAATTTCTTAAAAACAAGACCAACAAGTTTGTACTGTTTTAAGAAATGTATTATTTAAAAAAAAAACAACCAACAACAAAACAACAAAACAACAACAAAAAAAAACAACAACAACAAAACAACAACTACAAAACAACAACAACAAAACAACAACAACAACAAAACATCAACAAAACAACAACAACAAAACAACAAAAACAAAACATCAACAACAACAAAACAACAACAACAACAAAACAACAACAACAACAAAACAAAAACAAACAACAACAAAACAAAAACAACAACAACAACAACATCGTATATCTGAATTTGTGAAAACTGATAAAATACTAGCAAAATTTATTAACAGCTAATAGATCAAAGGTATTAAAATGTGTATGTTTACTTTACAGAAAATGAGTTCAAGTCGTTTAAGCCTTTTCATCGTCATGTGTATCATAATGGAGGCGGCAGGCATGCCCAGTAAGTACACAAATATTTCAAATCGTTCAAAATTTGATCGTTTGTTCTTGCTGCTTTTATTTGACTCCACGTACAAGTTGGACTTAAGAGAAAGTGATAATTTAAATATTTTTTTAACCTGTTACCACTGCAGGCGTGTACTTAACAATTTCCTCAAATTTCATGCTTCCACCTAATCAGAAATAGGAGAATTAGTAATTTTCAATTTTAATATAGCCCATCTAAGTAAAATACGTTTTTGGGCCCCTGGCCCCACATGAGCGGGAAATTTAAACGAAATCTACTTAAGAAACTTCTTCATGTAATGTCGTATACGTGTACTAAATTTCACAATATTTCGTAGTCTGAATTTTGTCAAAATAGCTCATTTAAGAAAAAAAGAGTACATTTCGGCCCCTGGCACCCCATGAAAAAGAAAGCCATTTTTGCCAGGAGAGTCTGCTCAATAATTTCCAAACGTTTCATGTTTTTACCGACACGGTAAACTGGAGAATTAGTGATGGGTTTGTATCTAATATAAGAAAAAACAACATTTGGGTCCCCGGCCCCCATGAGTGAGAAGTTTAAAATACTTTATCGCAAAAAATAGTCGGGGGAGCGTACTTAACAACTTGCCAAAGTTTCATACTTCTACCTACACGGGAAATAGGAGAATTTGTGATTTTCAATTTTCATAGGGCTCATATAGGGAAAAAAACATTTGGGCCCCTGGACCCCAGAGAGTGATAATTGAAATATATTTTCGTTTATGATAATTTTGGAAATGTACTAAACAATATCCTAACATTTCATGCTTCTGCCTACTCGGGAAATAAGAGAATTAGTTATTATCAATTTTATATACCTCAAATAACGGGAGGGGGGAACGTTTTTGGGCCCCCGGCCCCCATGAGTGGGAATTTATGGAACGATAGCCATTATTGTCGGGAGAGTATGCTAAAGATTTTCCAAAAGTTTCATTGTTTTACCTACACGGTAAATTTGAGAATAAGTGATGAGTGACTTTTTAATATAAGAAAAAACTACATTTGGGCCCCCGGCCCCTAATGAGTGGGAAGTTAAAAATTCTTTTTTGCAAATTAGCGTTAGGGGAGTGTACTTAACAATTTCCCAAAGTTTCATTCTTCTACCTACACGGGAAATAGTAGAATGGGGGATTTTCAGTATTTATATAGCGTATATTAGTCAAGGAAAAAAAAAATCATGTTAAGCCTGGTACCTATTGGAATTCAGGACGTGTTAGCGCATTTTCGTATTATGTATCAGTACTTATGTTAGATATCAGAATTATGTAGTTATCAGTAATTGTGTTTAGATTTTAGACATATTTTTATGAATTTTCTTGTGTAATGAATATACCTGACATTTTTTTATTTAAAAGTCATTTCTTTACATTTAAAAAAAAAAATTATTTTCTCTTTAATCCAACTACAAGTCACCACAAATGATGACGTAAAACTCTCTAAACTTTTACACATATTCTAATGACGTCAACTAAAAAAAAACAACTAATTCTTTTGCACCCTTTCGCACCACTCTTCAATGCTTGCAGAATTATGCATTCGACTTCCGGCAATGGCGGCCGTTCCCTGCGCTAGTGTTACCTCTCGATTCGAAATATTTTTTGGTAGTTTTAACGGGGTTTTTAAACGGATCGAGTAACTGAGTGTTGATGCACAAATGGCAGGTCAGGGCATACAAAAAACATATATACATCATGGGTCTAGGACTTATGGATGCTGTGATCAAGGGTGATGACGGACGGACGGACGGACGGACAAAACGGGTGCAATAGCGATTTCGACATCTCAAAAATGCGCTAAAAACAAAAAACAAAAACAAACAAACAAACAAACTACATTTGGGCTCCCGGCTCCTCATGAGTGGGAAGTTAAAAATTCTTTCTCGCAAAATATCGTCGGGGTAGCGTTTTTAACAACTTGCCAAAGTTTCATACTTCTACCTATCCGGAAAATAAAATAATTGGTGATTTTCAGTTTTTATATATAATTCATGTAAGGGAAAAAACTACATTTGGGCCCCCAGCCCCCAGAAAGAGGAAATATAAATACTTTTTGCCTGTTACCATTGCAGAAGCGTACTCAACAATTTCCTAAAATTTCATGCTTCTGCCTCCTCTAGAAATAGAAAAATTATTGATTTTCATTTTTTATATAGTTCACATTAGGAAAAAAAGTTTTTGGGCTCCCGGCGCCCATGAGTGTGAATTTATGGAACGAAACCTATTTAAGAACCTTCCCCATATGATTGTGTGTACGTTTACCAAATTTCACTTTACTGGGTTGTCTGGATCTTGAGTTATTAGGCAACAGGCAGACAGACAGACAGACAGACACACACACACACACACAACAAATGCATCTTATATATATAGACTAGAGGCAAGTACCCGGCTTCGCACGGGTTTTAAATGAGGTTTTCTGTAGAAGCATTCTATACTGTTTATTTGCATGAAGTAAAAGGGTACATTTATCTTAAAGCAGGTCAAAAATACATGTGGGAACACCAGCCCCACTCTGAATGAGAATTTTAAATCAATTTTTCTCCATTTTTGTTGGGAGAGTGTGCTCAATAACTTTTGAAAGTTTCATGTCTTTACGTATACGGTAAATTTGAGAATTAGAGATAAGACGGTTTTTAATATTAAAAAAAAACTACATTTGGGCCCCTAGCCCCCAAGAGTGGGATTTTAAAAATTCTTTTTTTGCAAATTAGCGTCGGTAGAGTGTACTTAACAACTTGTCAAATTTTCATGCTTCTACCTACACGGGAAATAGAATTGGTGATTTTCAAGTTTTATATTGTTTTTTTAAGAAAAAAAAACATTTGGGCCCCTGGACCCCAGAGAGCGATAATTGAAATATATTTTCGTTTATGATAATTTCGGAAATGTACTAAACAATATCCTAACATTTCATGCTTCTGCCTACTCGGAAAATAAGAGAATTAGTAATTTTCAATTTTATATACCTCAAATAACGGGGGGGGGGGGGGG
>MUZC01002718.1:393852-408245 GCA_002072015.1 Radix auricularia
TGGTTGATTTTCAGTATTTATATAGCGTATATAAGTAGAGGTTGTGGACAGCTTCACCTACTTGGGATCCAAGGTCTCCAATACACTGTCCATTGAAGAAGAAATAAACAGCAGAATTGGCAAGGCAGCCGCAACAATGGCTAAACTAAATAAGCGGGTCTGGCAAAACACCAAGCTAACGGAGAAAACCAAACTGTGCGTCTATCGAGCCTGTGTCATCAGTACACTACTATATGGGAGCGAGACATGGACCACTTATACATCACAAGAGCGTAAGCTTAACAGCTTCCATTTGAGATGCTTGCGCCACATCCTTGGTATTAAATGGCAAGAAAAAGTGCCTAATAGTGAGGTACTAACGCGTGCCAATACACAAAGCATGTTCTCAATTCTCAGTGAAAGACGCCTGAGGTGGCTAGGACATGTCAAAAGAATGAGCCCCGGCCGCATCCCGAAGGATCTCCTATATGGTGAACTTGCTTCAGGAAAGAGGAAAACAGGTCGCCCACGCTTGCGATTTAAAGATGTCTGTCAAAGGGACATGAAAGCAGCCAAAATACATACAAGTGACTGGGAGTGTAAGGCAGAAGACCGATCTACGTGGCGCACAGTTGTCAAAGAGGGCATCATAGTAGCCGAGGAGCAAAGAATGGAGGAGGCTGCAGACAGAAGAGCTAGGAGAAAGGCCAAAACATTTGGAAGCACAGAACTCGTGTGTAAAAACTGTGGCAAAGACTGTCACTCAAGGATAGGACTGCACAGTCACTCGAGGAAATGCAACCCAACCCAACGGTGATGCACCATCGTCTCGCGAGACGGAAGGATGCCGGATAATATAAGTATAAAAAAAAACTACATTTGGGCCCCCGGCTCCCCATGAGTGGAAAGTTAAAAATTGTTTATCGCAAAAAATTGTCGGGGTAGCGTACTTAACAACTTGCCAAAGTTTCATGGTTCTATTTATCCGTAAAATATGATATTTAGTGATTTTTAGTTTTTATATATAGTTCATATTAGAGAAAAAACTAAATTTGGGCCCCCAGCCCACAGAATGAAGTAATTTAAATATATTTTTGCCTGTTACCATTGCAGAAGTATACTCAACTATTTCCTAAAATTTCATGCTTCTGCCTCCTCGAGAAATAGAAAAATTGTTGATTTTCATTTTTTATATAGCCCAAATAAGGAAAAAAAAGTTGTTGGGCCCCCGGCGCCCATGAGTATGAATTTATGGAACGAAGCCTATTTAAGAACCTTCCCCATATAATTGTGTGTACGTTTACCAAATTTCACTTGACTGGGTTGTCTGGATCTTGAGTTATTAGGGAACAGACAGACAGACAGACGGACGGACAACAAATGCGTCGTATATATATAATAAAGATAATCGATGATTATTATTAAGCTGCAAGAGATATTTAGTGGGTTTTTTAAAATTAAATATCAAAATATGGAGAATGGATGGGTGAATGAATCATTGTTTAGGCAAAATTAAAAATAGAAATTTTTTTTTAAAGGTGAAGCTAATGTCCCACAAATATTTAAAAAAATCAAGAATATTGTTTTCATTTTGTTTCAGCTGGGGATCTTATCAACAGCTCGCAGGGGAGAGAACTTGGGAGAAAACGACGCGAGGCCGTATTCCCATTAGGTTTTCTCCAAACTGTAACAAGCTTATGCAGCATGGACAAGGAAGGCTGCGCGACAGCTGCAAAAGAAGCTGCTGAAACTGCTGTTGACTTTACAGGGAAACTCACGTCTGGTGTATTGGATGCTACAAAGGAAGCTGCATCAAAGGTCTTGGGCGCTTCAAAGGAGCTTGTATCAGCTGCCGTGGACACTGCTGTTGGTTGTGCTGTAGTAGTAATAGAGGATACTGCATCGAATGTACCGAAAGCTACAAGACAGGCTGCTTCAACCGCTGTAGACTTTACTGAGAGAGTCGCATCAGATGTATTCGACGCTTCAAAGGGAGCTGCTCTAGATGTTTATGAATCTACAAAGGAAGCTGCGGAAACTGCTGTACACTTTGCAGGGAAAGTCGCATCAGATGCATTGGATGCTACCAAGGAAGCTGCGGAAACTGCTGTTGACTTTGCAGGGAAAGTTGCATCAGATGCATTGGATGCTACCAAGGAAGCTGCGGAAACTGCTGTTGACTTTGCAGGGAAAGTCTCATCCGATGCATTGGATGCTACCAAGGAATCTGCGGAAATAGCGTTACACTTGACAGGGAAAGCTACTTCAGTATTAGAAGAAACGGTTTTGGATGTTTCAAAGAAAGCAGGTTCAAGTGTATTGGATGCTACAAACGAAGCAGGAAAAGTTGCCAGAGAGGTATTTGAAACTTCAAAGGAACTTATATCCCAGGCTGGGAAAATTGCCGATTTTGGAGTTGAAGAAGTTACAAAACAAGCTGGGAAAGCAGTTAAGAAATATGGAGGTTGGTTTACATCGTGGATTTAGTAACAAAAGATGGCCGGCCCAACACTAAGATAAAGTTTTAAGTTTGCATGATTTTAAACATATTTTAACATTTCTTTGTTTAACCATTTGAACTTTTTAAAATTTACAGTAATTACAGACACATTCAACAAACTTTCCTTATTATTATAAAACTATTTTTTAAAATTGTAAAGCATTGCATTCTAGATAACAAAATGGGTAAACAACTTGATCAGTTTATGAACTCCACATGCACTACCTTCTGGGATCTTGAATTTTTAATTCATAAAAGATTTTAGGGAAAAAAGTATTCCCTTTCCTGAAAATATTGCGTAAAAATTAAAAAAAATGATTGAGTTCAATTTATATTCTATATTAAAAATTCTATAAAGATTCAGCAAGTGACATGTAGCAAGACCGTGATGCATGAATCAAATCTGTAAAATGTACTTAATTGTACTGGAATACATTAGCTTGCTAGGTCCAATACACACGTTCTCAATTAGTTCTCAGTCGTTTTTCAAATCTTCACCAATTAGAATAGAAACGTTTCATAAGATTCAGTTGTGTGGAAGGAAAATGTGAAAAATGAAGTATAAAGGTATATTGTAACTTATGGCATATTTAAAGCGAAACATTTCAAAAGTTTCTCAAACGTTCAGAAATCCAGTAAATATTTTTAAGACAGCCATCTCTAAACTATCCCTGATTACATCAAATCATTGAGTCATCCATTTCAAAATTATGGCGTTGAAAACCTGGCAATACCAAATACGCATTTGTTGTAAATTTAACTATATTTCTTGTACTAAATATTAGTCAGAGTTTTTAATTCAGATGCGAAACTTTGTAAATATGCATAAAGTTGTTTAAAAAAACCCTCAATACCTTGTGTATGCTGCAGGCATTTATTTAAAATTTGAATACAACAACATACAATCACATTTTTTTTGTTTTGTTTTGCATAAATTCTTATAAAAAGTCTGAAACAAGCAACTAATAACATGTAACCAATATTATCTTATCTTAGTTATACAGACGCTCCTTCTATGGAGATGATAATTGTGTCCACAGACCATGACAGATGATCTGTTGGCAAGTGATGCAGCGGTCACAGGCCACGGCTATGAGGGTTCCACGCATTACCCAGCCGCCTAACCATTGTTAGCTAGGTACCCATTCGGAGCTGGGTGACTCAGGGAGTCCTTAGGCCACAGGAACAAATCCTTGCCTTCGCATGGGATCGAACTCGTGACCATCGGTACGCCAGTCGAGCGCGCTTACTATTATTGTTCTATATACTAAAGACATTTAAAAATATATTTGATTAGTTAATTATTTATTCTGGGATGAGGAAAACTCTATTTCCGTCTTTTAGATTAAGCAAAGACCAGGGATATGAGAAACTCTAAAACGTGCCCTTTACTTTAAATTCAAAGTTAACAATTATTGTATAAATCTTGTTAAATATTGCGATAACATGCCAGAATATTCATTTCCCCCTAATTTTCATTATGCAGTTTGTCGTCATTTAACTGTCTTGGTACCCGACTTAAATAATCTAATGCAATTAGAACTCAAGACACATTGCTCTTAATACGTATAAATAAAAAGGTCATTCTGGAGTCTGAATTGACAGGAAACGATCACTCTCACCCTTTTAGTGCTATTGATCAACCAGATGACACATGACCCACCCCTCCTCTACACACACACACACACACACACACACAAAATGAATGACGATTTTAAGAAAAGTAATTAGTTGAATCACCGGAGATACTGTAACCGTGAAAAGAAAATTTTGTTAGATTTTATTTGCGTTCATGTCCAAATCTGTTGTATTAAAAAAATTTCCATACATGAAATAAATCACTTTGTTAAGTCAATGAGATGTTTTCTTAAAATGTTTTATTAAAATTAAAATATTCGTTTGTTTTGTTAGAAAATGTGTTTAAATTCTATGCCTTAAAAAGAACAGGAAATAAAAATGTAAGAAATTTAATATGCCTTCAAAAAAAAAAAAAAAAGAATGCACAACAGTTTTCAGATAATGTTTGGGAAAAATAAATATATTGACAAATACTACTACTACTAATAATAATTATAATTTTAAAAAAAACAACAAACAAATCTTACTGATAGCAAGCAAACGTTTAGTTATCGATAAAATGGAAAAATATAATTCATCTTAGGTAGCGTCTGGTGCAGTTTATAAATGAACATTAAAGAACACAGAATACATTTCATTTTTTTCGAAAGTGCTCTAAGTCTAAGACTAAGAGTAGTCATTATATAAGGAAGAAAAACTTTGTTGTTTTCGTTAGTATATATTTTAAAAAATTAATTTTGGTGAAACAAAACAAACTTAGCGGTTAAAAAACAGATTAAAATATCGTTATTCATTGGTAAGAATGTGAAATAAATTTAACCTTCTTTACATTAAGAGACAATGAATTTATCTATAGTCTAGGGTTAATTAATTTATTTCATTGAGCTGTGACTAATTTCTTCATTAAAAAATAACTATGAAAATTATTTTGAGCAGTTTCTGCTTTTATAAACACTGTAAACTTTCCCGGAGGATGGAAAAGCTGATAAGTTACTGGACTTCGCACTTTATCACAACAAAAATAACTCCTAGAATAATTCGTAAATCATTTGTAAAATACCGTTAAGGTGCAATTGGAATAAAATCTAACGTTTGAAATTTAACGTCTAACGTATAACGTCTAACTCAAATCCACCTTTCCCATCGATGACGCCATGCAGAGAAATAACGTTTCTTAAAAAGCACAACACATTTCACCAATCTATGTAAGTGTTTATTTAAATTAAAGAGCTAAACTGCTTATTTGGAAATTGAAGTTTTGTACAGTTTTCTAACAGAAAACTAATGGTTCAAGTTCAAACAAAAAGAATTGCAAGTAAACAAAAAATTTTTAAAGTAAGTGCATCAAATAGAAGCGTAGCCTACTAAATTATTCCAGGTAATGTATTATTTAAATGTGCAAAGTTCCTAAACAACGGCATTGTAATTAATGATACTTTCTTATTGACTTAACTTAAGCCTTTGAAAAACAACAACTTTATTTACTATTAATTACTCGCTACATAATAAAGCATTTTAAAATGTCCTATCGCATTATGAGTTGCGTGCCTTTGAACTGCTCCTGAGATTAGCAGTTGCAGTGGCAATCTACAGGTAAGGAGGGATGACGTGTCAAATTAATTAACATAATGGTCAACATTATACAAAAAATAACGATTACCATCAGATTCCATCTGATCAACAAATTACCGTATGTGTTTTTAAACAAACCTTTAGAACGTTTAAAATTAAATGCAAACTATCATGATACTTAAAGTAATTAATTAAATATTTGACACAAATAGATACGAGAAGCAATTGTATTTCTAAATATATAATATAAAATTTGAGTATTGATCACATGATATCATTAAATCAGTTGTTGCAATATTTTGAGTTAAAATCGAATTAACCATCAAACAACTAGAAATATATGTTGGAAAAAAAAGAGAAACAACTAAAACACAAATAAAATCCTACACACCCTCCTGAACTCGTGTAACGTCCTAAATGCTTTGGTAGGGCCCCACGAGCCGTCTATAAAGTACATCTGGCTATTTAAAAAAATGCTTTTTACCCCCTTCCCCTCTGTCGCAAATCTCAGACCACCAACCCCCTAAACTACGTCACAGTTTCGAACAAGTTTTTAAAAAATATATCAAAATAATTTAAATTTAATGTCAAACTCCGTGACGTCACACATGGTCAGACACCCCCTCACCCTGTCACAAACTGTCACACTCTATTACACCCCCTCCCCCCTCTGGATCATGACGTACTTAATGGACGGCGCCTTACTTTCCTCCCAACAAATATCCAACCTATATCGCCCCCCAAACTTCCTACATATCAGCCTACGACTTGTCCAAAGTATCTGCCTATATTCCTTCCCTTACTTCGCCCCTTTTGTTTATTGCCTCGTTATGGCTTTGAAATTTTATTGTAGCATAAGCTTTAAATTAAACGTTAAAAAATTAATGTTCACATTGTTAAGGCGATACGCATGCCAGTATTTAAAAAATAATTAAATAGAACGTTACATCCGGTGACGATCTGTCTTTCTAGGTGAAACCTTGCTTCTATTTTATTTTAACGAAAAGTTAGTTACGATGCCAACTTTAGAGACATAATATGTGAATTATAAAAGTAAAGAGGTAGTTCTTAGTTATTCTAGAATACGGGTAAAATAATTGTTTTCGAGGGAAATCCTTCAAATTAAAAAATAATAAATTATTTACTTATTCATGCAAAGTATAAAGTCAATGCATGCAATGTTTAATTTAATAAAATACTTTATATAAGTTAAGTGTATGGAGAATATTGTAGGTCTTGAAAAATCATGCGCACTAATGATATTATAAAAATTATAGTTTCTATAAGGCTAGGATGTCACTATCTCGTATGAGGCCATACATGTTAAAAAATAGGTAAAAAAAAATAAAAATGAACATTAAATTAAAATTACCATTCATTCGTTTTCCTCAATATTTATTGCAATCCAATCCAAATATTCTGTTACCCTTGCGTCCAATGCTGGGAAAAAATCATACGAGCAATTATACTTTAACGGAACGCCATGAGTTATCCCTGCAAGAACAAATCTTCCATCAAACTTACAGGCAAGGGGACCTCCAGAATCCCCAAAACAGGTTCCGCTTTCGTCATCATTCAAGTCCAAGCAAATAAATCGCCCGTCGTACCTTCCACCCAGCAAAGCCAAACTGTAGGTACACAGGCTTTGTGGCATGATCTTGACTTTGATTTGATAAAGTATTGGAGACGCTGGTTGGGAGAAATTGCGTCTTCCCCAACCAGTCTTATAGCAATCTCCCTCAAAGCTTTCATCAAATCTCTGCCCTGGTTTGGGGAGGCATATAGGCTGGACATGATCATTGAATACCGCAGGGGTGTCCAGCTTCACCAAAGCGATGTCAGATACACCGTCGGTTTCATAACTTTTGTGTAGGATGACCTTTTCAGGAGCTCGAATTTGAATGCCAGAATTATTTTTTTCGAATTCCTCCTGCACAGTTTCCCGGTTCTCTGCCCCGAGAACCATTCGGAAGTCTCTGCCAATCAGGCAATGGGCGGCAGTTATCACCCAAGACGCTGATATAAGGGAACCGCCACATACGGATCTCTCATTCTTACTATTCTTAAGAGCCAGGAAAACTTGCCATGGCCAGGCTTTATCCGGAGCTTCCTGGCCGTTGATTATGGCCTCGTTGATATCGATAACAGGCTTTCCGCACTCGGTGAAGTTGTCGAACAGATTAGTAGTAAAATTATCATAATCGAAAGGTAAATCAGGTTCGTTGTTACCCATTCCTAATGTAATTGCATAATACTTTTTAATTATTTTAACCGATATGACGCGCTTCAGTGATTTAAAGGTACATTTTTTTTGCAATCCAAAATGAAGTAAAGATATTGCAAAGATCTGAAAAAAAGGAAAGAGTCATATTAATTTGAATTGCTATGGTAGCTATGTGAAAGTATGTGTAATTTTTGTTTACCTTAATCTCATGCACGTTTTTCTAAAAATGCTCAAACTAATTTTTCAATGCTATAAAATATTCATTTACCTAAAATATCAATTTAAGTTAAAATAGGGATTGATTAGATTTCTTGAACATTGATCCTCCTAACGTAGTTTGAAGGACAGCCAGAAAGGAAAGAATGAAAGTGTCATATGCGACATATGTATGTAAATCAATTGAATCATTTGCTAACTTCCTCACTATTAAATGAAAGTAACAGGAAAAGAGAAAGCCTCAAGATAAAAATAGCTACAGTCAACTGTGCCAAAAACGCTAGCGTACTCAAGAGGAATATACTATTTTCAAAGTTGTATATAGCTAAGAGATATGAACAGCTACATAATATATTTGACTTTGACATTATAATTATTGTCTGCTTAAGGGTATTTTGTTGTTGCCAAACAAGTAATGCTAAAAAAAACATTTAGATTTAAAGCAATTTTAATGTGGTCATAACAAGCAACAAAAACAAACATTAATTTGAGCGCATGTGGGCCGTCCATAAATAACGTCACGCACCTAGGAGGAGGGAGGGTCACACTTTTGTGACGAAATGTGACGAGTGGGAGGGAGGGGGTTGAAGAATTGTAACGTCACTTCAAAAGGGTAACTTAAAATAAAATCTTGACTTAAATATTTGGTGGCTTACAATATTTGACTTGAAAAGGGAAAAACAGTTTTGTAATTTCACTACGCTAACAATTTTGAGAACATAGGGATTCGGCTGTATTTATGCTTCAAAACATTGCTCCGCTAAAATGTTAGCTGAAAATAGAAAATTACTCATTGTTGATCTATGGCGTTTTCCGCTTTTAGCACTGACTAACACTAACACTGAACACTATTAAATAATGCGCCGGCGTCGAATGTCTATTAAAAATAATTACCTTTAAAAGTAAAATCTTCATCGCGATGAATCTTTAATATTGATGGTTATAGTAATAATTTCTGTTCGGTTTATTTAAAATACGACATTAGAAGATTGCAACATGAATTTAAGATATCACAAAATGACATGTAACCCATAAACAAAAAAAAAGAATTCTTTATTTCCGCACTTCCGTTTACACCTTAATGTTTTAATCATTAACTAATCGTAATAGTACAAGGTGTGAAAGGACGATGTGCAAACGCTAATATTTTCACACTTCATTTGCTTGTGCACATTTTTATTTTATCAAACTGCGGGTATTGTTTCAGACTGCCACCATCGACCTTGACGCTTTACAATACCACGACCGAAATATCGGTGCTTTGCTACTGGGTAACCACGAAAATAAATATAACAATATTTAGTTTTTGGTTCCTTGCTTTCCGTTAAAAATGTACAGATGAATATGAATGCATCACGCACGAAAGGGGAATAGCAAGTCAGCAACCTTCTTTATCATACAATAACGCTGTGGGTAATCCGGAAAATAGAAAGCATAATAAATGTAAATGATGCCCACCAGTGTGTGTTTTCTCCTTTAATAACGCATACTTTTATCCAACTGCTGCGCCAGAATAACAATGGTCCGCCCAGCGGCGTAGCGAGGGAGACAAAGGGGGGGGGGCAAATGCTCCAGGCGGCACTTTGCCAGGGGCGGCAAATACCTGGTCGTTAATAAGTATCTAAGAACGAAAATTTTATAAGACAGTTAAGCTTTTTGTCAAACTAAATCAAAAGTCAAATAAGAAATTACCGGTTATAGAAGAAATAATGAAGCTATCCTAAAGATTGTGAACGTTTCAAGTGTCAATACAGCAAACTTCTTATTAGATATAAATTCTCTTGATATTAATACTACCGTACTGAAAAACGAGAGGCTTAATTAACTGGTATTAGAATGTGACACTGATGTGGTGGCAACTTAATTTATTATTAAAATTTAATATCTTCCCCTGTTTGAAAGCAAAACTTACTGTATTCTATCTATTTGAAACATAAGCCAATCGAATGCTCCGGGATGCGCATCGTAAGGGGGTGGTATTTTGTTAGGGGCAGCGGTTTGTTTGGGGCGGCAAATTCCTTGTTGTTAATTAGCTTCTGACAAATGAAAAACTTTAAAATAAGCATTAATAGAAGAAAAGCAAAGATATAAAATTAAAAGAAATGAAAAAACTATATTAAAATATATCAACGTTTCTATTGCCAAAACTTTAAATTCCATTATTAATATGAATTGTTCGATTCTAATGCTACTGGGTTGACAATAATGTGCTGATATATGTTATAATTGATTCAAATTTGATTTTAACGTAATGATACTACTGGGAAAGAACTGCTGGAGATCTTATCTGTTTTTTATTTCTAAAGAATCATCATTTTAGCTTTAAGATCTTTTGTTTTGTATAATCAACAAATTAGTGGGCAAAATGGCATATTGAGTGAAATTAAAACTTGGTACCTATAAATACATAATTAGACATTCATGAACAAGTGTTCAACATTGCTTCTTTTTCAGTTTGCAAGTAATCAGAAATTGGATTTTAAAAAAAGAATATAATATTGATAAAGAACAGTACTATTGCAATAAAGGCAGCATTCTGGACCTGATGCATTTTCTTGCAAACTAAGTTCGAGCATTCCGAGAAAATCTTGGGGGAAAAGGGGAAAATAAAACTTGTCATCTAAAATTCAAACTGATATCATAGCAATTTTAGAAGATATAGTTTGAGAAAAATCCAGTTTCTTCCGAACAAAATACCAAATATTGTTCCATTGTGTTCGATAGTTCCCATAAAAATCCATTTGTATAATAAGTAACGGTTGTAAATAATTAGACGTTGCAGAATCTTTAAAAGATGTCATTAAAACAAAAGTGAAACTGCTTACTGTTTACGACATTTCTGAAATTATTTTAAGTAAATGATGCTCCTAAAATAATGGATTTTCAATAGCCCAGCGTGGCTTAATACGTTTTCGTGGCTGGAAAGTATACAGGAGTTTAAGAGAGAATCAAAAATATAAAATCACAATATCAAATCTCCCCAAACAGTTCATTAAACCAAATTATTTACATGATACTCTAATGAAAGGAACTCTCGAGATATTTTAGTACACTGAGGGTTGTTGGCTTTTGCGCATTCTTGCGTTTTGAATATAGCAATGCTTCTACAATCAAGGCAATAAACAGACTTTAGGATACAAAATAGTGAGTATACAATGGATCCATTTTGAGGTCAATATGTATGTTATAGCTTATATAGTTATGTAGAAGAACTGACAGAGGCAGAAAAAAAGCTCATCACACAAATAGACACAGAATTTTTGATAATCACAATGAAAACTTTTTTATTTTCTTATTTATGTTAAAGATACCAGAAATTATTTACGAGCATACAGTGTTGAAATGCTTAACAGAGGCTGCTCACAGAGAAACCTTAAGGGATACTTAAAGGATGCTTTGACTTTTAATAAAATTGTATGCTTTATTTAATCGAATCTCCAAGCCAAAGAATGAGAGAGCAAATATTTGGTGATCGAAGGTGAACATGTATCTATGCTTGAAAATAAATAAGATTTTCTTACACAGGATTATCTACTGTACTTTGACATTTTGCCTTCAAATTAGAGTATTCAAAATATCTTAAATGTCATTGGCAATTGAATATTTTAACACCGTGGGTTGAAAAAGAATTAATGAATGTAAAAGCAATTGATGTACAAATTTTTATAAAGATATTGTTGATCTAAGTTACCCTGCCTAAAATAATATTATTTATTTGAATATAATATTGCTTATAGCTGTCTTAAGTAATGCAAACTTTGTAAAATAGGTTTTCTAAAATTAACTTAATACAAAATTAATTGCGATAAATAACGAATACACCAAAATTATCTAATCTATAGCTATTTTGGCTACTGGCAATGGCATGGCTGAAAACATTGATACATGAAACATTGGGCTATGATGAAAAACAAAATTCAACGTAAGTGTTATTCATTGTTGAAGCTTTTATTTTTATGTCTAACAATTTTAAAATAAAAATGTAAAGTGTCCTTCCTATTACATTTTAAATAGGGAAATCTTTACTTTATAGTGTCTACATACTTTTCGGGTGAAGGGGGAGAAAATTTGGGTTCTGCCCCGGGTGGCACATACTTACTCTACGTCGCTGGGTCCGCCACTGTTTAAAAACTTCAATGTGAACGGTTTCTGTTTTGTGTCATGAGGATAAATTTAAAAAAAAAACAACAAAAAAAAAAACAAAAAACAACAACACAATCTATCCTAGAAAATAAAATTGCTGAATTGTTGAATATCTCATTTAAAATGATTTAAGTCACATTAAATACAACCGTGATCTTCCCTTCAAGTAATGACGAAGCACATTTTGGCAGTAAAAAAAAAAAAAAACAAGTAAAAATTCAAATGAGTATTTAGACTCAATTTCAACAAAGAATTTCCTATTTTTTTAAAAAGTGAAATCATTCTCGATTACAATAAAAGTCGATTAAAATAAGTAATTCTTAAACTAAACACAATATGACGTCATATCCACTCACGCTACATCACACCAAGAATGTGTCAATATAGTGCGCACCTGTCTTAAAAATCAGTCCTTAGACTGACAATTCAATCTAGTTGTAAAAGAATATTCTTTAATTAAAACACAAAAGCTTGTTAAGGTATGATTTGTTGTGTTTTTCCGATAGAACACGCACTTTCCGAAGCTAGATTTTACATATACGTCGTAATAGTCGTTCTATTTCTTTATGCTAAATATACTTAAGCTTATACAACTCTACAGTTATCAGCGACGTAGCATCAGTATGTGCCGCCCGGGGCAGAAGCCAGATTTGGCGCCCCTTACAAGAAAATACACATATGCTCTAAAGCAGGGGTCTCCAAACTTTTCTGCCGAAGGGCCGCAGTAACTGTCAACAAGCAGTTTGAGGGTCGACTACTTACCAATGAAATATTTAAGTGGAACTTTTATTTCAAGCTGCGCATTTCGATGTGACGTCCCATTACTTAAACATCCCCTCCACCCCATCACATCCCTTTCATTGTAACACTAGACTATGGGAGAAAGTGACAACGAATCTTACCAATGGAGGTCTCCACCAGGGTTTATGAAGGCAAAGTACTCTCTGTCTTATCAGAAAGCTGAAGGTATTTATAATTTTATGACTGGTCTCGATTCACGGGAGGGAGGCTGTCACTTTTGTGCCAGGTTTTCATCGAATCCTGAGGGCTGTTGATTCTTATTTCAAAGGCATTCATTATTGTGAGGTGAAACATTTCCCTGTTGAGATCTCTGCAAACACTTTATTCTTTTTCTTGTCGTGATCGCTTTAGGTCAGCGTTGAGCAATCCTTTTAGGGCTAAAGCTCATTAGTGGAATTTTTTCTCTAAAAAATAACAAAAGTAAAAACCTGTAAAACTACTCAACCTAAAAACACTAGAGGAAAAAAAGGGGAGGAGGGGGGTGTAAGTTAGTAGCAATGACACGGTAATTAATTTTAACTTGTAAATAACATTCAAAAATTTTCTTTGTAAAGCTACTAATAAAATTATGTACCTTGACATAATTCTATTAAACAATGTTCACAAACACGACTTTAGAAGAAATTTGGCTTAACTTACAATCATGAAAGTCTATACTTTATTCAGTTTGAAAGCAACAAAATCTCTGTTGCCATTTTCCTCTTCTTGGTTCTATGAAATTGGCTTTTCTTCCGCAAAACGAGAGAGACTCCTTACAGTTGATAATGTCAACTTTGGAGCCCCGATGGAATGTGATGTGTTCCCGTAAGCAGGCACATCACATTAATGTGTAAAAATGTTATCTTTTTAATAAAATAAGTTAAAATTATGTTTCAGTGTCGCGAAAATTAAAAAATATTCTTAGTGTCTCATTACCCAAAAAGTTTTAGAAACACTGATTTAGAGCTAAAATTCAAAATTTAATCAATCAAATATAACTGCTTGTTTAAACTAAATTAAATAACAATATAATAAATTGGCTGGGTTTTAAACAACCGCTGTAAATAAATGTAAATACATTTTATATATGTATAAAATGTTAAGGCATGAATAACTCTGGACCGGTCTGCGTTAAGAAATAATTCGCTTTTACCTTTCAGAGAGGAAACTGCAGAAACAAAGAAAGCAGACACGGAGAAGTCCACTGGAGAAACAGCATCACCCATATTTATTTTTTAAATATTTTTTCACATTTTGTGTCACTTATCACCCTTTTCATACTTATACTTCACTGCATCGGGCATGTCACTCACCTCACCATGCTTTTCTCAATTAAAAATGAAATATGTTGCTGTATTTCAGCTTATAAATTGTATCATCAAAATTTGGGGGGGGGGGGGG
>MUZC01002718.1:418108-428305 GCA_002072015.1 Radix auricularia
AAAAAAGAGTTGTGCCAATCACAATGAAGAGGGAGTCTGAAACACGTTGGATTGCACGATCAGAAGCTGTTATAGCAATTTATGAAGGACTAGATGACATGGCAGGGCTGTTGGAAAAATTATCAGAACATACAAATATGACGCCTGACACCAGAAGTGATGCAGAAGCTTTGCTGGTAGGTATATAAAACTTTAACTTCCTAGATTTTAAACATTTCTGGAACATCATACTTGATAAAATTGATAGTGTCCAGAAACGGTTCCAGAATCCTACTGTGAGTTTCAAGGAAGCTTAATCTGATCTTGAATCGCTTGAGCAAGAAATTGTCAACATTCGTGTTAATTTGAGCCATGTTGCGGTAGACAATGGGAAAGAAGATGCACAACTTGGAGAATCGAGTTTGACAGAAGATTAGACGACATCGGAGGATGCCTTCGAGAATTAAAAAGAGATGCAGAACTTTCTCCATAAGAAGAAATTGCACCTGCTATGAACAGCGAAATTGATAAACCCCAACAGAAGATATCAATACGGATTTTACGTCTTAAACAACCTAAACAACAAATTTGGATTTTTACTAGTTACTAGACGTCAAATCTCTTCTTGCTGAAACAAAAGTCGATACGCTTCGTTATAATTGCTTAGATTTTGCTAATTTCTACGAATTGTGAACATGAAATCAAATACTAAAAAAAAGATGCTCAGTACCCGGACTGAAGTTCTACCGGAAACTACTTTGGATCTTATCGATTTTATTGTTTCATATGGAGATGACGTATTTCCGAATCTGCGCATTTCACTTCAAATACTTCTAAAAATTGCTGTTTCAACTAAAAGCTGTGAGCGGTCCTTCAGCAAAGTAAACCTTATTTTGTCTTAATTACGTGCTTCAATGGATCAAGATCGTCTGGATGATCTTGCACTCCTTAGCATCGAAAGAGAACACTTGAGAATATCAATTTTAACAGCGAGATTGACGACATTCAAATCAAGGAAGATCCATTTATTTTAGATTATGTCTATTCGAGTCATGTATAATTAGTAGAGTATTTTTTTTTCAAATAAATTGTTTATAATCGTATAGAGAATTATTAGTCTGTATTGTATTTCATTAAAATATCATTTGCTTCAAAAAATGAACCATATAAACCGTAAAATTTCAAATTTTTCTTGGGGGCTCAGTGAGCCCCCAGAATTTTTTGGTCCGTCAAGGTGCGCAGAATTTGTGTCTTGCCCCCGGGCGCACATGACCCTAGCTACGCCACTGGTTATTGCTGCTAAAATGAATTATTTTTAGACTATGTAACTATGTAATTCGGGTAGAGGACTGCTTCCTTTCTTTAAAGCGGCAGTAGTATTTTTTACATGATGAAATGGATTAAGGTATTATGAATATGATGTAGGTATATTATGTTGTTGCATGTATTAAGGCCAATTTTCCCATGATTTATTTGATTAATGTCATGGGTTATGAATGTTTAGTGATTCCATACCCTGACTTGTTTTGATTGTGAGATTCTACTAGCAAGTAGAATCTAACGGAAGAGGGGGGATATGTCAAGGTATGAGAATCACTGTCACTGAGTTCATTGTGAGTTGTTGTGAAAATGTTGTGAACTGTGTTCAGTTAAACTGACACTTGAATGTCACGCCATGACTTTGAAGAGTTCGCCCAAGGGCTATAAATAGTGGGGGACGGTGTAGTGTGCGAGAGTCCAGTAGGGGTCAGAGGCTAGTGTGTGGTGGACGAGAGGACGATGTGGTACTAGGGAGTGTTGGTCCTACGTGTTATCGAGGTGGCTCGAATATTGTGACAAACGGAGCCTGTAAGCCTGTGATTAGAGGTACTGGATGGCGGTATTGACTCCATTGTACTTATGCAGATCGTGTAGTAGTGAAGGATTATCTATACGTGTATTACTACCACAATAAAGAACATATTATTATTGACAAGAGTTCTGTCTTAAGTGCAATCCAGAACCTAGAACGCAACATAGGGCAGTGGTGCTCCCTACACTACTATATGCATGCGAAACATGGACCGTGTATCAATGCCATGCTAAAAAAACTGAACCACTTTAACACAATAAGCTTTAGGAAGATCCTCGGCATAAAGTGGCAGGACAAAATTCCAGACACAGTGGTACTGACCAATGCAGGCATCCTCAGCATCTTCACCCTCCTGATGCAGTCACAGCTTCGCTGGGCAGGGCACGTAGTCCGAATGCCAGACGAGTGACTACTAAACAGACTCTTCTATGGCGAGTTCCAGCATGGCCAGCGGTCCCATGGTGGACAAAAGAAAAGCTTCAAAGACACATTGAAAGTCTCACTGAAAGCGTTTGCCATCAACCCAGACACGTGGGAAACAGCTGCTATGGACCGGTCCACCTGGCGTCAATCCACCCTCAAAGGTGCCAACCCTCCAGGAGACATACCACTCGTCCCATGTCCTTTCTGTTCTCCAACCTTCCGTGCCTCGATCGGTCTCGTCAGCCATCTGTGCACACATAGGCAAAACCAGTCCCAGCAACCCTCGGATGACTAGAGTGGTCCTCGTTGACTCGACGGACGAACAAATCAAACAGTTGGAAAAGTTAGGATATTTGCTGATGATCGTATAAGGGGCCGTCCATAAAGTACATCAAGCTCGAGTTGGGGGGGGGGGTGTCAGAAATGTGACAGTTTGTGACAGTGGTGGGAGGTACGGCTTTGAGTGACGTCATGAGGTTTTATATTAATTTTAATTTGTTTTAAAAATAAAAACAAAAATGTGTTCATAAGTGTGAAGCACTTTTTTTTTGGGGGGGGGGTGGGGTTGGGTCTGAGATTTGTGACAGTTTGTGACAGGGGGTGGGTTTAAAAAAACAACTTGACGTACTTTATGGATAGCCCATAAGGGACCGTACATAATTGACGTCAATTGCCTGGGGGGAGGGGTTTCATGCATATGTGACTATGTGTGGCGAGGGGATGTGTTTAAAAAAAGAAATATGACGTCAAATCAAAACGCACAACTTTAATGAAAAGTTTTACTTAAATATTTGATTGTTTGCAATTTATTTCATGACTTTTTCAGTGGCTTTACACGTATTAATATATTATAGTCGCTAAATACACAATAAATACATACTGAAATCACAAAAAAGTGATTTGAAACATGGTAATTTTCAATTAGAAAATACGGCTTTTAGTGTGTGGGGGGGGATCAAAGCTTCGTGGTGTCACATCGGATAGGGGGGAGTGTCTAAATTTTTGTGATGAAGTAGGACGAGGGGTAGGGGAGTAAAATTGTCCATCGGCGCGTGATGTCATTTATGGACGGCTCCTAATCTATAAAACAAACAATTCAGCACAAAATCTTACAAAAGACCTAGAAGATTTAATAAAACTGGAAACTAACTGGAGTATGTCTTCCACCCAGGAAAGTGACAACTTTTAAGAGAAACAAATGAAAATAAACAAATAAATTAGAAAATTGTATTCACGCAAAACAAATAATCGAAACTAAAGATGCAAAATAGTAAGGATTAATAGTAAATGAGAAATAGCATTGGAATTAAGGAGATCAAACAAAACCTTAAGCTTTATAAAAAGAAACATTTGCAGGTATTATAAGAATTTAAATCTAAAATGCTACCTCACTTTGGTGAGACCTGTACTCCGATATGCTTCTTATGTAAGGGACACATCAACCAAAACAAAAAAACAAAAAAAAAAACAGCAACAAAAACTTTTTTAAAAATTGATAAACTAGAACAAATTCAAAAAAGAGCTTCCGAATTTATTACTGGAGATTATCCGAAACTGACAAGAGTAATACCATTGGTTAAATCCTTAAACCTTAGAACACTAGAGGATAGAAGAAAAATGAGAAAAGTAGTAATAATATATAAAGCAATTAATTCTGACAATGAAATACGATACAAAAATAATCTAATAAATCCTTCGGTTTTACATATAGTTACAAAAACATTAAGCAAGAGCAAAAACATACGAATACTCCTTCTTACCGTCGGGAAGTCAAGTGTGTTAAAACATACGAATACTCCTTCTTACCATCGGGAATTCAAGCGTGGAATGGATGGCCTGAAACCTGGAAAGCCAAAACTCTATGAAAATTTAAAACTGTAATAACAATACAGGTCTACACGCAAACCATAAATACGCGTAGGACGCAGAATAATTCTGCATAGAAGGATTATCTTTAACTGATAACCAGTACATGTAGTTAAATAAAATTATAAGAAACTTCATTACGGCCAGAAAATATTCTTATAAATAATTTATAAATAGTTGCATGAATATTTTTTGCTAAGGAACTTTTTTTAATTAAACAATTAAAATAGAAACGAAGTTATACTTTTTAAATAACCCAACTAAGCCTAATGTTCAACTAATATGTACGTTATTTATATTTGTGTGTGTGTTGATTATCAATGCTTATGATCCTTATCATTAATATAGTTTATTTGTAATTTGATTTCTATGTTGGTTTTTCAAGATGATAATATAAATTGAATTCGTCTTTCTTTGTTCAATAAATTTTGGTAATATGAAGTTTTAATGTTTTTCTTTAAATTTAAACTTACTTTATTATATTAAACAGTTTGCATAAAAATTCTAACACATTTTTGGGCCATTTAGAAATTGTAATCAATAAGGCTTTTCCCCCTCCCACAAACTCGTTCAATCCACCCCTACTCTTCAGTTCCCTTTCTCCCTACCCCCCCCAAAAAAAACTCGTTCAATCCAGCCCTACCCTTCAGTTCCCTTTCTCCCCATCCCCACAAACTCGTTCAATCCATCTCTACCTTTTAGTTCCCTTCCTCCCTCCCACAAACTCATTCAATCCATCCTTACTCTTCAGTTCAATTTCTCTCTCCCATGCACAAACTCATTCAATCCACCCCTCCCTTCAGTTCCCTTTCTCCCCAACCCCCACAAACTCTTTCAATCCACCCCTAGCCTTCAGTTCCCTTTCTCCCCACCCCCACAAACTCGTTCAATCCATCTCTACCCTTTAGTTCCCTTTCTCCCTCCCACAAACTCATTCAATCCACCCTTACCCTTCAGTTTCCTTTCTCCCTCCCAAAAATCGTTAAATCCACCCCTACCTTTCAGTTCCCTTTCTCCCTCCCACAAACTCGTTCAATCCACTCCTACCCTTCAGTTCCCATTCTACCCACCCCCACAAACTCGTTTAATCCACCCTACCCTTCAATTCCTTTTCTCCCTTCCACAAACTCGTTCAATCCACCCCTACCCTTCAGTTCTGTTTCCCCCTCCCACAAATTCATTCAATCCACCCCTACCTTCAGTTCCCTTTCTCCCCAACCCCCACAAACTCTTTCAATCCACCCCTACACTTTAGTTACCTTTCTCCCTCCCACAACCTCATTCAATCCATCCCTACCATTCAGTTCCCTTTCTCCCACCCACAAACTCGTTCAATCCACCCCTATCATTCAGTTCCCTCACTCCTTTCTTCTTCCCACAAACTCATTCAATCCACCCCTATCCTTCAGTTCCCTTTCTCCCCATCCCCACAAACTCGTTCAATACACCCCTACACTTCGGTTCCCTTTCTCCCTCCCACAAACTCGTTCAATCCACCCCTACCCTTTAGATCCCTTTCTCACTCCCACAAACTCATTCAAGCCACCCCTACCCTTCAGTTCCTTTTCTCCCCACCCCCCAGACTCATTCAATCCACCCTATACTTTAGTTCCCTTTCTCCCTCACACAAACTCGTTCAATTCACCCCTACCCTTAAGTTCCCTTTCTCCCTCCCACAAACCCGTTTAATCCACCCCTACCCTTTAGTTCCCTCTCTGCCTCCCACAAACTCGTTCAATCCACCCCTACCCTTCAGTTCCCTTTCTCCCTACCCCCCCAAAAACTCTTTCAATCCACCCTACCCTTTAGTTCCCTTTCTCCCTCCCACAAACTCATTCAATCTATCCTTACCCTTCAGTTCCCTTTCTCCCACCCACAAACTCGTTCAATCCACCCCTATCCTTCAGTTCCCTTTCTCCCCACCCCCACAAACTCGTTTAATTCACCCCTACCTTTCACTTTCCTTTCTCACTCCCACAAACTCGTTCAATCTACCACTACCTTTAGTTCCCTTTCTCTCTTTCACAAACTCGTTCAATCCGCCCCTACCCTTCAGTTCCCTTTCTCCCTCCCACAAACGCATTCAATCCACCCCTACCCTTCAGTTCCCCTTTTCCCCACCCCCACAAACTCATTCAATGAACCCATACCCTTCAGTTCCTTTCTCCCCACTCTCCTACAAACTCGTTCAATCCACCCCTACCCTTCCGTTCCCTTTCTCCCCACCCCCACAAACTCGTTCAATCCACCCCTACCCTTTAGTTCCCTTTCTCCCCACTGGTGGTATGGGAAATGTTTAGGAATACCTTCATACATGGGGGATATTGATTTACATTTGATAAATTTAAATACGTTTTATGGTGAGTTCAGAGGGCATTGTATAAAATATTAGGCTTGAAAGGACTTTAAGATCGTTTAAAATAGGTTTATTGCAATCTTTGAAGATTAGAATGACTAAGTAAGCAAAAAAAATATTCTTTTGCTTTAAATAAGGTTTGAACACTCTGGTAGTCACCACAATCGGACCGGGACAAGCGTAGTTTCAACTAGAATTCCTGAGAATTGTAAAAAAAGAATCCATCCCTCTTTAGTAAGTACAAGTGTGGTAACGTTTTGTTATATTAGAATTATTTAATATTATTTTTTGTTCTTGCAAGTTCTCACCTGCATTACGTCAACTTTGGCTAGGCATAATGTTGCCTGGTAATATTGTCAGTATTACTTGCCGTATATTTATAATCCGTTGAATAAGCTCTAAATTTTCACCATGAAGCCTATACAATTGTATTATTATTAAGAATTGACAATATTTAATATCATGAAGTTGCTAAGATTTTTAAAATTTGGGGGAAAAAAAAATTATTATTATTTATTATTTTTTTGAAAACGCTGCAAGAATTTTAATTCCGTTGATTATTAATCTTATACTTGAGTCCTATGTTTCAGTAAGGGTTGTCAATGTTGTTGAGAAAAGCTGCCCCGTGTAATTTTCCAAAATTTGAGCGGGTACCCGGGTTACCCGTTTGAAATGCCTCAAAATTTTCGCCATTATGCCTGTGTTATTAGTCTTTTACTCGTTCCTTTATGATGGAAAAGAAAAGCTAGATGCAATGAATCAGCCATGTAATATTGATGACATTGAAATACTACTATTACTATATTTAGTTAGGGGAGTAAAAAAATGAACCGAGGGGTGCCAATGTGATTTCATTTTGGGGGAGGGGGGCGCTAAACGAAACCTTATGTACAACCTAACAAGTGTTACACTATTTCTGTTATTATTAATAAAGTAGTGGGTTATTAACATTACAGGAATGGTTTTAAACAGACTATAAACCATTAAAAAGGGTAAAAAATAATGTTTTTGTCCTACTTTGCGGATTTTCGAATAAAATGGGCATGTTTAAGTCTCAGTTCCTACGTTCTGTGATATTCGAGGGAATACCGTACATGCGAACTAAGAGGTGTCTTTGAATTTAAATCCATATAGGTTCGAACTTGCTGACAAATCAAACAATATTTCATGGAGCTTTTCTAGGAGGGCTATGTCCCCTTTCTTGTATACTGTCTTTAGATTGGAATCTGAAGCATTACTTTGTAAAATTCATAAAGGAAGATTTTTCACGTTTTTGGCGTCAAGGAGAGATGAGTTATCTCCCACTGCGATATCTAGAGGTATTTGATACGGTGATTCCTAAACTATTTAAGACTCCATTAAAATATAATTTTCAACGCCCAAGAATTTGACCTTGTCAGTGATTTAAGTGTTCCAAACTGCCATGAGGTATTCATGTCAGAAGATGTAACTATCTACACTACCCTTAGGAATTTTGACATTATTTATATGAATATGTCTGCTCAGCAGCTATGTCCCTCAACCACGTGTTTGCATCTGGCGGAGTTTCGATGCATAATTTGGGCGCGTATTTGCATATGAATTCTTTATGGATGTAAACTTGGTTTGTTGAGTAGGTTTTGTAGAGTTAATATTTTTCTTCCAATATCTTCTTGGTTTTCTCCCAGTTATAAATAAATCAGCCAAGAATTGAAAAGATCTTATATGTTTATCACCTTAAATATATGATAAGTTCATGAATCGAGTGTAAGAGACTATTTTTTGTTTTGTTTTTATGCTCTTTATTTTCGCTGTAGAAAAGTGCCGTTCACCATTCGCGTTAATCAGCTGGAGAAATTAGATAAGGCAATATTTAGAACATCTTTTCTAGCCGATTTATCACGCCAGGTGGGAGAGCTGTGTGCTTCATAAAGGTACTTCTAAGCCACAGTGGCAACCGAACACCAAAGCAGCACCGTTTCAATGATGAAACATAATATGTTTTAAGTCACGTGCATGTCGGCTTATGACTACGATTGCCAGTGTTCCACGCCACCGTGTCACCATGTAGGACTTTGTATAAATTGATGACAAGAGTGACTTGCGCTGCAGATTACTTTAAACGGCAGAATATTTGTGAATAAGGTGATCTCAATCTCTTTGCTAAACCCATCTGATTCACCAGCAGGAAGGAGTCGTGATGGCGGGGGTAGGAGCTGGTACAGTGTGTGACTAAGACGCCGTACATGTCTCTTCATGCTCTTAAAACACTACATTGTACTGCTGTGAATTGAAAGAGTCACTAGCTGAACCAAGTAAGTTTGTTTGTTTTTTGTTGTTGTTGTTGTTGTTGTTTTTAAAAAGATAAGTATTTAACTGAATTTACATTTTAGACCTATGAGTAGAGGTGGCGAACTTTTTTCCGAACTCATCACAATGTTTGCTAATTAATTTTTTTTTAAATGTTAGCAATCACTAATAGTTCCAACACACATTTAATTTTGAAATGAATGTACTAAAAGAGTTTTTAATAAGTCTTATAAAGTATCTTTAACCGAGATACCATATCTAAATTCAATATCCTTGCTAATTTATTTTATTAGATTCAGATTGAAAATACAAATATAAAAAAATATTTTTTTTTATCAAAACCATTAAGTGTAGCTTTAAAAAAGTGTTTAAACAAATGCCTAGATATTCGCTATTATTGAGTCGCTGTTAGGGAGAAAAAGTCAAGTTGACAAATTAAAATTAATAAACAATTCAACAGAATGTGCAGCTCAAACTTGCTTATCCCTTAGTTTTTTTAAACATCATCTACTGCCTGATGATGAAACAGTATTAAAGGTCAGCGCTTATATGCTCGTAGACAGAGATGTAATTGTTAATTATCCTTTATTTTAAACACGCAACAGAGCCCGTCCAAAAACATCCCGCCGTCATTTCAGTGGCATGTTGTACCTCCCCTCCAACAGCCGTCTCGACCGGCCACAAAGGTGCATCACGCTAAAAATACTATTCATTATTGTTATAATAAATAACCCTTAAAATCAAATATAATATACTAATAAAAGGGAAAGCCCTGACTGACTGATTGGCTGATTCGACACTAATTCTCCTTTGGGAAGTTGTTGGGTACCTGCTCACGACGAAAACTGGCGAAAAAGAATTTTTTAAAATCTCGCTCATGTGGGGCTGGGTGCCCAAAACCATTTTTTTCCTTATATGGGCTATGTAAAAATTGAAAATTACCAATGTTCTTATTTCTCGTGTAGGTAGAAGCATGAAACGTTGGAAGTTTTTTGAGTACATGCTCTCGACGATAACTTGAATAAAAAAGTTAAATTTACCACTCATGGGGGCCGGGGCCCATAAAACGTTTTTTTCCACCTTATATGAGCTATATAAAAATTGAAAATCACTAATTCTCCTATTTCTCGTATAAGCAGTAGCATGAAACTTTGGAAATTTTTTGAGTACGCGCTCCCGACGAAAAATGGCAAAAAATAATTTTAAAACTCCCTCCCATGGCGGGCCAGGGGCCAAAATATAGTTTTTTTTATATTAAAAACCAACTAATCACTAATTCTCCATTTTTCCGTGTAGGTAGGAGCATGAAATTTTGGGAAGTTGTTGGGTACCCTCTCACGACAAAAACTGGCAAAATCTTCTTGCTTGATGCTTTAGCCCGTAGGTTCATAAAAGTCCGCATTCTTTTTTTTTTTTTTTTTTTTTTTTTTTT
>MUZC01002718.1:428341-438987 GCA_002072015.1 Radix auricularia
ATATATATATTTGCTGCCTTTATCATATTTCATTACATTTGTTTTACGATACATTAATATGTTAACAGGGGCGGATTAGGATTGCATGGGGTCCCGGGCTGCAAACAAACGGGGGCCCTATCCAACCAGCGTCCCTTAAAATAAAATGATTGCTAACAGCTAATATAAGAATGTAACTAAATATTTATAATGAAAAAAAATACGAACACAAAAAAATAACTGTTTGAAGTGTTCGCGGTATGTTACAATTGAGTGTGAAAATAAAAAAAATTATTTTCCACTGCTGGGAATTGAACCCGACAGCGCTTGCATCACGAACCTAATTTCTTTCCTTGCGGCCAGCGGAGCTTGTCTAAACTGAGAAATTTTAAAAATATAAACTATATTTTATACTATGTTCTCTAAGTGAGCAAATTAAAGCAAATATTTTCGATTATTAAGACTATCAGGTTTAAATCGCGATCGGTTGTATAGATAATATCTATAAATTTATTTAATTTTTTTTATATTTTCAAGGGTTCGTGCAAACATTCGTAAACTTTTATTTTAAAATATAAAAAGTTGAGGGGCCCCCTAACCGTCGGGGGCCCATGGCTTTAGCCCGTTCATCCCCCCTCTTAATCCGCAATAGTGTTAACATGTGTGAATTGTGTGAATGAAATTGCGATGTTTTTGTTGATGTTGTGATTCAACACTCGACATTGAATAACAACCTAATGATGTGTGGACAACGATGGTAAACTTAGACGTAAATAAAAGTTTACATAAGCTATGCACTTATGAAACTTAAACTTTGGCTACCGGACTTATTAAGAGAAGTAGATTAAACCAAATAAAGTATTCCTGAAAACGCGTAACTACTTTTATTGTGAATTGCATATGCTATCTTTATTTCTCTGTAATTGGAATGAAATTGGACATTTTAAATTTTTAGCGCATTTTCGAGATGTCGAAATCGCTATTGCACCCGTTTTGTCCGTCCGTCCGTCATCACCCTTGATCACAGCATCCATAAGTCCTAGACCCATGATGTATATATGTTTTTTGTATGCCCTGACCTGCCATTTGTGCATCAACACTCAGTTACTCGATCCGTTTAAAAACCCCGTTAAAACTACCAAAAAATATTTCGAATCGAGAGGTAACACTAGCGCAGGGAACGGCCGCCATTGCCGGAAGTCGAATGCATTATACTTCAAGCATTGAAGAGTGGTGCGAAAGGGTGCAAAAGAATTAGTTGTTTTTTTTTAGTTGACGTCATTAGAATATGTGTAAAAGTTTAGAGAGTTTTACGTCATCATTTGTGGTGACTTGTAGTTGGATTAAAGAGAAAATAATTTTTTTTTTAAATGTAAAGAAATGACTTTTAAATAAAAAAATGTCAGGTATATTCATTACACAAGAAAATTCATAAAAATATGTCTAAAATCTAAACACAATTACTGATAACTACATAATTCTGATATCTAACATAAGTACTGATACATAATACGAAAATGCGCTAACACGTCCTGAATTCCAATAGGTACCAGGCTTAACATGATTTTTTTTTCATTGTTTCACATGCGTTCATTAACGCACGTTTTTTTTTAAATTTCTTTTTTTTTTAATTTTTATTTTGTTGTTTCTTTTTACATGTGGCATATAATTCCTTTATTTTTTAAAATTAAAATCTGGTGTAGGTGTGTGGAATATAATTTACAAAATGTGATGCCTAATTGGTAATAGGGACTCAAAAAAATAATTTCATTCCTTCATAAAAATTATACCAATTCCATAAAGCCGTAAAATAAAATCGTAAAATGTGGACTTTAAAATACAATAATTCAAATATTTTTTCCATTTTAAAACAACTATTAGAATCTAGATCTAATACGTTTTAAAAAATGTTGATATTTTTGGTCCAGTATGTTATGAGAAAACGTTATTTTAAGTCAGAAGATTTCCCTAACCTTTTGTTGTCTAAGTACGGTGCGCACATGTTCTTGATTTCTTTTTAATGCGACTGCTTTAGTTACTTTCAAGTTTTTTAGAAAGTTCATTTTATATATTAAAATTATAATGTAGTTCATTGGCGCTATATAATAAGTAGCTTTTGCCTTTTTAAGGGGTGGGGGGTAGTGCCATATGTTCTTTATCTCATAGACAGTTACATTATTGTATTACTTTAAATTGCGTTATGATGCAGTGTCATCAGTGGCGTATAGCTAGATCTTTTGCCGCCCGGGTGATCTCCAATATGCCGCCCTTTTAGGGACCGCACATAAATGACGTCACGCACCGGGGTGGGGAGAGAGGAGTCACACATTTGACGTCATTCAAAACGTGCAACTTTAAATAAAAATTCTACTTAAATATATGATTACCGACATTATTTAAAATTACGTTTTACATGGCTTCACGCGTGTTACAATATTAGAGAGCAGCCTTACACTAAAAACATAATATTTAACTGGGAAAAGAGTAGCAACATACTCATTTTCAAATAGAAAATACGGCTATTATGCTATTATAGGGGAGAAATCTTTGTGACGTCACATTGATGAATGGTTCTAAGCCTTCGTGACGACGTGTGACGAGGGGGTAAGGTGAAAAATCAGCCAAAATCGCGTAATGTTATTTATGGACGGATCTTCAGTCAATCGTATGATGTTTTTATAAAATAAATTAATAAATATGAATAAATAATTGTAAATGAAACGAAGCTCATTGTAAAAGGTAGGGAACATTTTTACCATTCCATGCCCTTTTTAGGTAGGCCTAAGCAGTAAAAGAAGAGGCCGCATAAGATAATATACCTTATATAAATAATAAATACACATGATAAAAATAAAGATAATTTTTTTGAAGGCCACAAAAAGTTATTGAGGTCGCAGGTCCCCCACCCCTCCCCAAATGAGCAAAACATATCTGAAATTTACTCCCCAAAAACATTAACAATTAATATGCTTTTATTTTGTATTTATAAATATGTGATTTTTTTTATAAACAAAGAAATTGTATACATCAGTATGCAAAAATATTTATACATTTACTTACTTAACTTTCATAGTAGAAAAATCATTTATTATGTTATGAAAATTTAAATTATTTGTACTATTTTGTTTTAGACCTATGGAGAATATTGAAAGATTTTGTTGTCTTAAGGCACTCATTTTGGAAAAAACATATTTTTTTCAACTTCAGTTTGGAGAAGCTCCTTTCACAACTAAATACAATGATAGTAATTGTTGAAAAAAATCTTAGCAAAATTATAATGTTGGGTAAAGAATTTTCCATTCTATTCTGCTGAATATATTTTAACAGATCAAGGGGGCATTTACCCCCGTTTTTTAACACAATGCCTCTTCCTGTAGTGTAGGGCCAACCACTGCTGGTATTTTGAAGGGGGAAAACCAAGGTGAAAAATACATATTCTTAATTTCGAGTATTAATTAACGGATTCGTGCAACATTTGTTTGCTTACATAGTGGTTATTATATATAACGCAAAACCGTTCAAAAATTTTTTTATGCTTCAGAAGCGACCGTTCCGGGGGGAGGGGGGAGGGGGATCTCCGCTGTTAAGTCCCTCTGAAGAAGTGGGCGGGATAGCTGAGGGGTTTTCCGAGGAGACCCGCTAAGAGCGCTAGGCTTGGGCTACTGATTTTCTTCCACGTGTAAGTTAATTAGTACACACTACAATTTTAATTACTAGATTATATTGTGACAAAGTCAATAATCAGGTTGTTTTTTTTTTAAATCGCATAAAATTGACGAATAGCTCCTGTAAAGTATGAATATAATACCTTTAAATGTAAAAAATACTTTTAAAATATTCTTTACAATACCAAAAAAAATAATCATTTTCAGATTTAAAAGGTATAGGCAATACCCATAAAACAGGTGGTTAGAATCCGTTTCTATTTTTTAGTTCTATTCTATATTAATTTTTTTTTCGTTTAAATCTTGCCATAAATGTACCATAAATGTATAACTTATATTACTGCAGGATTTCTTTCTTTAAAAAAAAAACAAAACAACTTACTATTTATTTTAAAAAGAGGCATTAAATATTTCAAAGACATTTATGCAGATGGACCAATAAACATAAAAAATAAAATATAAAATACTAGATTTCAATATCATTTGTTAAAAATCTTTTCAGATCGTGAACTATTGGAGCAAGACAAAGAGCAAGTGGTTTTAAGACAAAAGAGGTTACTGATAGCCGCACCAATCGCAGTTCCAGTAGCTGCGAAAGTGACAAAGGTCATCGTCGGAGCTAAGAAGATCGGGTTAGGCAAAGTAATTGTAGGGGCAACAAAGAAAGGGGCTTCCCTTGTTAAAGGTGTAGCCAAGAAGGTTGGGAAGGCTGTAATTGAAACTGTTACCAAAGCAAAGGACATTGTATATAATGGTTTTAATTCCGCGTTTAATTTCGGTAAAAGCATAAGTCCAGACTGAGTGATTACTTTGGTAAATAAAGATTGACACCCGCCAACAGTTTCTCTTTTATATTTATGTTGTGTGTGTTTTTTAAAAATACGTTTTAAATCAAAATTTATTTATGAAAGACATAAATCAAACTGTTTTTTAAAATGTTGACTTGGGGCAAAACTAATTCTTTTACCATAAAAACGTTATATATTTTAAAAGAAAAAGCATTTGACAAATGAATTTTTAAAAAGCCCTTATGGTAGCCTACTATTTTAATTTTTTGATGCAGCATAAATTATTTACACAGCCAGACTTTTAAAACAGGAGATAAACCGAACCATGGATCTTTATAGAGGCCTGTTTCACTTACTAGTATTACTAGAGCACATAATCAAAAGTCGAAGAGACAAACATAAATAATGTCATGTGTCCGCATCAAAGCGGCTTTAGAAGAAAACAGATCTTGTGAAACACATTTGATTGGTTCAATAGATAATCTGTCAAAAGGCTTAGACAATAATCATCAAATGTACACATTATCACTAGACTCTTCTCAAAAGCATTTGACAAAGTTCACCATTCTAGTTTACTAAAAAAAAACTTAGCTACTTTGGAATCTCAGCTCACTTACATCACTGGATCCAAGATTTCCTTTTGGGTAGGGAGCAAACTGTAATAATTAATGGATCTAAATCAGCACCAATAACGGTTTACTGTGAGAGGTCCTTTACTCTTTTTAATTTATTAAAATGATTTAACCAAACAACATCTTGAAATGAACAAAAGTTAGGTTATTTGCTGATCTATAGGAAAATAAAATCAGAAAAAGATAGTGAAATCTTACAAAAAGACTTAGATGATTGATAAATGGGAAAATTAATTGGAGTATGTCTTTCCACCCAGAAAAGTGTCAACTGTTAAGAGTAAAAAAGAAAAAGAAACAAATAAATTCAACAAATCTCATTCATGGAAAAGAACTAACCCAAACTAAAGATGCAAAATATTTAGTAGTAATAATAAATGAGAAACTATCTTGGACTCCCCACCTAAAGGTAGTTATTAAAAAATCAAACAAAACCTTAGGCTTTATAAAAAGATTATATTTTTACAAATGTAATAGTAATAGTAATAGATATATAAAACTATAATGCAACCTCACTATCGTTAGACATGTACTAAAATAGGCACTTCTGTATGGCCCATACCCACTCTAGGCCACTGGCGTGAAGTTAGTAGTTACATGTTTATCGTGTCATGAAACTTTATCCATATTTAAGGATTATCATTTGAAACTACACCCCGAAATAAAACATAGCTATTTTGGCTTCACAAGAAGATTTCAGGACTTCAGGAAGATGGTGCCTGAACTAGTGTTTCTCAGTCTGTGTGTCGTGAGAAATTTCCAGGTGTGTCGCGAGATTTATTTAAAATAGTTAAAATTGCTAGGGTTTGAGCTCTGAAATATTTTGCACCAGCACTTGCTATTATCGTCGAAACATTGCTTGGATCTGATTTTATCGCTAAAGTGAGGAAAGTCCCTTTGTAAATGATACAATTACTGACATTTTATTATTTTTTATCAGATTTACAAGATCAAATTGGCGACCACTTCAAACCGAGAAAAAGCTTTGGGTACTTCAAGTTGAAGAATCCACGGACATCAATGGAAACGTTTTTGGCACTTCAAGTTGATGAATGCATGGACATCAAATGGACAAGCTTTGGGTACTTCAAGTTGAAGAATACATGGACATCAAATGGACAAGCTTTGAGTACTTCAAGTTGATGAATACATGAACTTCATTGGACAAGATCAGCTTCTTGCATTCATTCGCTTCATCTTCTTCTTCTTCGTTCTCAATATTGAATATTGAGTTTTGCGTGCCACGAGTTTTGCGCCAATTAGCCCGACTTCAGCCTGCTGTATTTTCTGGATTTGCTTCCATAGCCTTTGGTCAGCAGTTGTTTTTTTGGCAAATGTTGCAGCGTTCACATGCCACGGCTAGGGTTCCACGCTTTATCCCGCCGCTTTTCACCCATTTGGAGCTGGGTTTAACTCGGGGACGCCCTGGGCCCCGTGAGCGAATCCCTGGCTTCCCATGGATTGCCCGTCGACCACCACGGCCCCTCGCTTCATCTAAGACGGAACATTTGTGAACAATTCTTCTTCTTCATAAGTTTGACTAGCACTTAAAAGGGCAGTGGCATTTACAAGATGGTTAACGACAATATTTTGCTATTCAACTTGAATTGGGGAAACTGCGTTGGCATTTGCACCGATGGATGTCCTTCAATGCACAATGCAAGGGAAAAACAAATGTTTTGTAACTCTTGCGCATCAAAAAAAAAAAAAAAAATCCCAATATCGTCTCCGTCCACTGCGTGATTCATAGAGAAAGTCTCGTTTCTAAATCATTGGCCAAAGATTTGCATTCCATCATGACCCAGGTTGTTCCAGCAGTGAAATACATCATCAAGTCCCGACGCTTTGCATAGCTTAGCGAGGCAATAGACTCCGATTACAAGGGCCTACTTTATCATACGGAAGTTTGCTTGCTTTCAAGAGGAAAGGTTCTTGACAGACTTGAACATTTTATAATAAAAAGTGATTTCTCTCCTTGAAACTGAAGATCAAAATTTTGAATTCCAACTACATGACAAACTCTGGTAGTTGAAGGTTCAGTTTCTTTCCGATTTATTTGATAAACTGAATTCAATAAACTTAAGTCTTCAAGGACCATCTGAGAACATCATACATCTTCATCGAACTTGAAGTCATTAAATGAGAAAGTGTCATTGTGTAAAAGTAAAATATCGAAATTAATATTTGGAGATAAGAAGTGTATAAGAAGAACATTGAGCTTATAGGTTATGAAAAAATCTAATAATAATAAAAATTTAAAAAGTTGTGAGGCCTTCGGCCAAAGTAAAATGTTAATGTAAAATATATTTTTAAATAAACACTATGTCCGAGAATGGGACTGCAGCGGAGATCGATGAGAGAAGTTTGAGATTTCCGCTGCAACCCCCCTCCCCCCATTTTTTCTTTGAAAAATAAAACTAATTTGCTGTGATCTCATATTCCTGCTGATATTGATACAACACCTGAGGAGCAGTCAGAGCAATTTAATTCTGTATAAATAGTATAATTATTTGACTTCATAAGCATTTGTCAGCCGCAAAATTTTCATATAAGAAGAAATTAGCCGGAAGAATGTTTTCAATATTGGGATTGTCACAGATGACCAATTTGCCCTTGTAACTTGTTATTGTGAGTTGCGCACGGTGGTGTGTTTGATGTTTGCTTTTGTGGTATTTAAAGTTATTGGTTAGTGGTGCGAAAGCGTGCAAATTGATTGTGCTGTTGACGTCATTGGTATATGTGTAGAAGGGGAGGGAGTTTGGTGTTTGTGGTTGGGGCTAGAAAAAAACGCCATTAAAGTTGTTGTTTTCTATCAGTGCCTTTTATTCTTGTGTAACGGTAAGTGTATGAATCTTGGAGCAAGCAGTCAAGATATAATTATTAGGACGCTTGTGACAGGGATCTACAAATATTTGTGTGCAAAGTTATTCTTGCTTACTTGAAGATCAACAAGAGTACATTCAGACGCTCTTAGACAGTAATAAGCATGCAGACAGTAATGATAATCTAAACCAGCAAATATACACATAGTTTTATTTTAATGTAAAAAAAAAAGTGATTGTTCTCATAAAACGGATTCAGTACTGTAATTAAATTATCTAACAGCTAGAAATTTAGATATTAAGACATTAGAAAGCATATATATAAATATATATAAAATAACAATCTTGTTTAAATTAATTTTATTGCTTTTTATGATACCATAGACACTTTTTCTGAAATGATATGTAATGGCAAATAAAGAATAAGAAAGGGCACTGCCTCCGCTTATACAAATTGGTACTTATGAGATAGTTTCAATTATAATAAATCTGCTGTGTAATTGTAATATAAACTTGAACTTAGAACTTTATTAAACTTAAGTAAAAAATGAACTCCCTCAACCACAATACAAATGGGATCACTATGTTTGTAAGTTCCCTTCTTTCGCTAAACATCGCTACTGAATATGAAAAGAAATAGTTAAGAAGCCCAAAAGTAATTCGGATGATGTCACTAAGTCGTACTATTTTTGTTATTGTAGCCTGAAGTAAACTTGAGAAAGTGTAAAAACAAAATTAACTAAATTTATCTGTTGATTAAAAAATGTGCACATTACTGAGGGGAAATAATTAGTACATCTAAACAAAAATTGGGACCAGATAGTATAGTTAATATAGCTAAATCAATTTTAAAGGAGAATTTCCTAAAATGTATATAACTTTTATTTAATCTATAACTTTCAACTAAGAGAAATGGCGCAAAAATGCGTTTAAAAATTATGTTCAGCTGCTAATCATTATCCTTCCTAAACGCCAACAAAAATATATTTATGTTTACCGGAATTACCGGGATGTAAGTTAATCTACATGTACCAATTGCGTTACTCACTTTCTTCAATAATTGTTGCAATCCAATCCAAATATTCCGTTACCCTAACATCTAATGGGGGAAACATAATATGAGAACAGTTGTGAGCACCGTACCCTGCATGAGTCACACCTGCAAGAACAAATCTTCCATTAACTTTGCAGGCTAGAGGACCGCCAGAATCTCCAAAGCAGGTACCGATTTTGTCATTATTTAAGTCTAAACATAAGATGCGTCCATCGTATTTCAGTCCAAGCAAAGAATTACTGAAAACACAAAGGCTTTGTGGCATGATGTTAATTTTGGCTTGCTGCAGTATAGTTTTTTTCATTTTCATGAGTCATGTTGGATTTTCCCCATCCAGTCACATAGCATTCTCCACCCTCACCGTCTTCAAATGTTTGCCCTGGTTTGGGAAGACAAATAGGCTGGACATAGTCAGTGAACACCGCCTCTGAGTCCAGCTTTATCAAAGCGATGTCAGAAACAGCGTGAGACAAGTAACTTTTGTGGACGATCATCTCTTCGGGTTTTCTTAACTGAATCACAGAATCATTCCGTTCCAAGTCATCAAACAAAGTGGAAATATCTCTGACTCCAAGAAAAAGCAGCACCTTCACGTCAACGACGCAGTGGGCGGCAGTTATCACCCAGGACTCGGATATCAGCGAGCCACCACAGATGCCAGTCGTATTGTCACGTTTCATATGGATCATTAAAACTTGCCATGGCCAGGCTGCCTCTGGTGCGTCTTGGCCGTGCATTATGGCCTCGTTAATATCGACAGCAGGCTGTCCGCACTCATTGTAGTTGTCAAAAAGATTTTCATTGAACGGTGACGGTGGTTCAGAGAAGTCCAAGCCTAAAAGATTTATATACATCTCCTTAAACTCTTCAACAGCTCTGTCGACGGTCATGGACTCGAGGTAATATTCTCTTTTGCCAAGGGTAGAGGTAATACAAATCTGAAAATAATAATAATTTTGAAATGGCCAGGTATTTAATTACTTGATCAGCTTTAAAACCATAACCAGGTTTACTTGTTTCAACCAAGTAGATTTAAAAAGCATTTAAAAATTTTTTTAAAAATCAGAACTTTCCTTAAATGGAATCTCTAAAGCACCATTCGTTATTTTTAAAGAATAAATCTTCCTACTAAAATGGTTTACTAAACAATGTCAATTGTAACGAGAAATTTATCTTTTTGCGACATTGGAACACAACTTTAACACATACATTTACAACACTTAAAAAGTTTGAGGGCGTTAGGAGTACGTGAACGTATTTCCTCATCAACGTAACGTTGGCGGGCTATGGAGCTTGCAAAACTGATGGAACTGAAGGGTAACTTAATTATAATTGACTCAAGTTTCATAAAAGTTCATTGTTTAAAGTTTGTTCATTTTTAATTCTCTTTCCATAGCAGTAGTTATAAGACGCGAAATTCATGATAGAATCATACCAGTTCTTCTGTAGAAGAAGTTGAAGGAACAACGCGTACTTATTAGCTCTCAGAAACGTATGTCAGTTGTTGAAGGTTACTATGTAACTACATTATGAAACGATTACATAAAACCTCTTTAGAAACGGCGGAAAATTGGTATTGCATAGTTTTTAATTCGTACCATATTTCATAGCAATTATGTTCATAAATTTGTAATCAGCAATTTTAGTTTCTAGTTATAATCGTGACTGGGTAACACAATACTTTAAAATAAAAAAAATTATATATATAT
>MUZC01002718.1:439180-472055 GCA_002072015.1 Radix auricularia
TATATATATATATATACGATATCTATAAAGAACTTTAAAGACACTGTTTTTATAATATGCTTGAAACTGTTAGAAAAAAAAATACATAGACTAGCCAGGACAAACAGACAGAGAAGATGAAAGTTTATGTGGTAAATAAAAATGAAAATCTTTTAAAAGTCATCAATATGAGTAGAGTAAACGTAGGAGAGCAGTTCAACCAGTCTCAGAGTTTAAGAATTGTTGTGTCTGGGAGTTACTTTCAACCCTAACAGAGTGTGTCTAACCAAACAACAGTTACTTTCAACCCTAACAGAGTGTGTCTAACCAAACAACAGTTACTTTCAACCTAACAGAGTGTGTCTAACCAAACAACAGTTACTTTCAACCCTAACAGAGTGTGTCTAACCAAACAACAGTTACTTTCAACCCTAACAGAGTGTGTCTAACCAAACAACAGTTACTTTTAACCCCCACAGAGTGTGTGTACCCAAACAACAGTTAATCTCTACCCCCATAGAGTGTGTGTACCCAAACAACAGTTAATCTCAACCCCCACAGAGTGTGTGTACCCAAACAACAGTTAATCTCAACCCCTACAGTGTGTGTGTACCCAAACAACAGTTAATCTCAACCCCTACAGTGTGTGTGTACCCAAACAACAGTTAATCTCAACCCCCATAGAGTGTGTGTACCCAAACAAAAGTTAATATCAACCCCCATAGAGTGTGTGTACCCAAACAACAGTTAATCTCAACCCCTACAGTGTGTGTGTACCCAAACAACAGTTAATCTCAACCCCTACAGTGTGTGTACCCAAACAACAGTTAATCTCAACCCCTACAGTGTGTGTGTACCCAAACAACAGTTAATCTCAACCCCTACAGTGTGTCTCAACCCCTACAGTGTGTGTGTACCCAAACAACAGTTAATCTCAACCCCTACAGTGTGTGTACCAAATCACGTTACTCTCAACCTTTACATTTTGTGTAACCAAACAACGTTGGGTGTATTTAAATTTTTAGCGTGAATGAAATGAAAGTCTACACATTTGTGATTAGCCTCCGTGTCTCTTGATTGATACAGACCATGAAGTCTAGACTCTAGATCAGGGGTCTCCAAACTATGTCCCGCGGGCGAGATTTGGCCCGCGAGGCCCTCTCATTCTGCCGCTGGAGACCTTTTAATGTAAAAAAAAAAAAAAAAAAGATAATATTTTTACCGGTAGTTTATCACAAAATTTAGTAATTGGGGGTTAGCAGTCGGCCCCCAAACTTCTGTTTGACAGGTAATGAGGCCCTTCGGCAGAAAAGTTTGGAGACCCCTGCTCTAGATTATAAGCAAAGTTTAAAACAAATTAATTGAAAAATGCTGCTTCCCGTTATTAACTTTAACAAAAAAGTATAGAAGTTTTTTTTTTTTAAATCAACAATGTAAGAGAAAAAAAATTATTGTCTTAATCAATGAAAAAAAAAGCATAAAGTGAAATAATTAAACCACTTTAAAATATAAGTTAAAAGCAACAAAAATTGCAATACTGTACAAACCAGATGGAGGAGACTCTGTCAATAATTCATAAAAGAAAGGTTAGCATCATTAACAGTTGTGTATCTTAAAACATTTCAAATCTGTTTGGGGCGATTTTTTTCCACGCCCCATTGAGTAATAGGTTGAGTTTATACAAAGGATAATGGTGGATTTCAAATTATTTGATAACTTAACAAAACTCAATAAGATACTAGTGTAAGGCGAGCAGCAACACACGTAGGGGTAGCCAGTGATGCAACGAAAGAGTATGTTTTCTGGAAAAGTCAAATATTTTTTTCCACTTCTGATGATTAGAGACTATGTAGTTTGGTGCAAAATTATTTATACCGACACAAAAAATGACACTCCTCTCAAACTGATCAATTTTATTAGCTAACACTTTCTTTTACTATTGGAGACGGACGTTTTAATGGACGAGAGAAAATACTAAAATGTAACTAATTTATGAAGCTAAGTATACTTGAATGTTTGCATGCTAGTTTGGAAATTGATATATTTAGCATAACTGTGAGAAAATCAAACAATGGATTGCTTTTAATGGAATTTAAAATGCTTTGTTTGTTCATTTTGTTTCTTTTTAATTTCTAAAATAAAAATAGTTAAGAATATAAAAACCCAGTAATGTTGTATCACGAATATCTGTAAAATTTAGGGAGTCAGTATCACTAATAGCTGTAGAAGTAAGGGAGTCAGTATCACTAATAGCTGTAGAAGTAAGGGAGTCAGTATCACTAATAGCTGTAGAGGTAAGGTAGTCAGTATCACTAATAACTGTAGAGCTAAGGGGGTCAGTATCACTTATAGCTGTAGAAGTAAGGGAGTCAGTATCACTAATAGCTGTAGAGGTAAGGGAGTCAGTATCACAAATAGCTGTATAGGTAAGGGAGTCAATATCACTAATAGCTATAGAGGTAAGGGAGTCAGTATCACTAATAGCTATAGAAGTAAGGGAGTCAGTACCACTAATAGCTGTAGAGGTAAGGGAGTCAGTATCACTAATAACTGTAGAAGTAAGGGAGTCAGTATCACTAATAGCTGTAGAGCTAAGGGAGTCAGTATCACAAATAGCTGTATAGGTAAGGGAGTCAATATCACTAATAGCTGTAGAGGTAAGGGAGTCAGTATCACTAATAGCTGTAGAGGTAAGGGAGTCAGTATCACTAATAGCTGTAGAGCTAAGGGAGTCAGTATCACTAATAGCTGTAGAGCTAAGGGAGTCAGTATCACAAATAGCTGACGGGGTAAGGGAGTCAGTATCACTAATAGCTGTAGAGGTAAGGGAGTCAGTATCACTAATAACTGTAGAAGTAAGGGAGTCAGTATCACTAATAGCTGTAGAGGTAAGGGAGTCAGTATCACAAATAGCTGTAGAGGTAAGGGAGTCAATATCACTAATAGCTGTAGAGGTAAGGGAGTCAGTATCACTAATAGCTATAGAAGTAAGGGAGTCAGTATCACTAATAGCTGTAGGGGTAAGGAAGTCAGTACCACTAATAGCTGTAGAAGTAAGGGAGTCAGTATCACTAATAGCTGTAGAGGTAAGGGAGTCAGTATCACTAATAGCTATAGAAGTAAGGGAGTCAGTATCACAAATAGCTGTAGAGGTAAGGGAGTCAGTATCACAAATAGCTGTAGAGGTAAGGGAGTCAGTATCACAAATAGCTGTAGAGGTAAGATGGTCAGTATCACAAATAGCTGTAGAGGTAAGGTAGTCAGTATCACTAATAGCTGTAGAGCTAAGGGAGTCAGTATCACAAATAGCTGTAGAGGTAAGGGAGTCAGTACCACGAGACTCCAAATATGTTTATTGTTTGAGCCAAGCAGTTGTTATCAGATGGATTAATACCTATTCAAAGCCTACTCACACTATCTGCTAAAAACACTTGCAGCACTAGACTTACTCTCGGCACGATACTCACATATTACTGTTATAATAGAAGGTGGAAATTTACTGAAATTTATTATTAAGTCCTAGATAGAAGCATTTGCTTACACTTGTAGTTGACACTATAAGATCCGGGTAGTGAAAATATATTTCTATATTCACCGAGAGCGTCATCTCTTTTGTCATTGATTTAATTGCTGCAATGTTGTTGTTGTCCACGTTTGCGAGAACTTTACATCTCAATAATAACTAGATGTTCAAGAGCTAAGGATTGCATAAAAATTGTGCTTAAGCTAAGTTTTAACATGCTTTTCTTCCTTCACATACTAATGACTTTTAGCTTATAGAGATGTTCACATAAACTTTTCAACTACTTGTACAACTTCATTTTTTTTGTGTGGCTTTTTTTAGTGATTGAATTGAATATACATCAAAATAATCACAACAAATAAATATAATATTTACCAAGTATAAACTATAGATTCTCACAATACATGAGAATAAGAGCAGGAGAGCCGCCTACTAAATGTCATGACGATGGGGCATTAAAAATAAGTTTTAACATGGAGAACGTTTTCAACCTTTACGACAGCTGCGCATAGAATTTCGAAATGAAACCTGCTTACTTTTCGGACACGAGGCCTTTAATGGGCTTTATTTTCTGAATATGACTCGTCTAAATCTTCTTACCTAATTTTGATCAAATAACATCATCTGTAGCCAGAACCCTTCGCTGGAATGTACTTAAACAGTTTTTAAAGTTTCATGTCGATCAGTGACTAAAATATTTATCGCTGGATACAATCGTTAAAATTCTTTGCAGACGGAACGACCAAAACCCGCACGTGAGTAGCACTATCCAGTGAGGCAAGCCTAGAGTAGCACTATCTAGAGAGGCAAGCCTAGAGTAGCACTATCCAGAGAGGCAAGCCTAGAGTAGCACTATCCAGTGAGGCAAGCCTGGAGGACAGATCACCCCACTCCTGGATCTGCCCTAAGTTGTGCACTGTTTTTAGCCTACATCCTTGACCTGCAAGGATACTTAAGTCCCACAATGCCATGTTTGTTGACGATCTGGTGATACGGAGTTAAGGGAAATAGGTTGCTATCCTACAGAACCGGCTTCCGAACGATTTGACTCAATCGACCCGTGGCGCCTAATTGTCACATTTTTACTAATGAAAAGAATGCTCTGAAGCATGAGGTGTCGTTTCAAATATGTGGAAAAGATGGAGTTGGGATATGACTCCAACTTACTTGGTAGTTAAGTTGGACCAGAAAGTCCAAGTGCACAACAATGTGCGTGAATTTCGCTAGTAAACCAAAGCGAGACTGTCCCTAGTGAAGAAGTTGGCTAGCACTAGTTGGGGTGCAGACGCAAGACTAGTGAGAGCTCTCTATCTCGGTGGTGTGAGGGGGCACCATTGACAGCCTCCATCAGACGCAAGACTAGTGAGAGCTCTCTATCTCGATGGTGTGAGTTGGCACCATTGACAGCCTCCATCAGACGCAAAACCAGTGAGAGCTCTCTATCTCGATGGTGTGAGTTGGCACCATTGACAGCCTCCATCAGACGCAAGACCAGTGAGAGCTCTCTATCTCGGTGGTGTGAGGGGGCACCATTGACAGCCTCCATCAGAAGCAAGACTAGTGAGAGCTCTCTGTCTCGGTGGCGTGAGGGGGCACCATTGACAACCTCCATCAGACGCAAGACTAGTGAGACCTCATATCTCGGTGGTGTGAGGGGGCACCATTGACAGCCTCCATCAGAAGCAAGACTAGTGAGAGCTCTCTATCTCGGTGGTGTGAGGGGGCACCATTGACAGCCTCCATCAGACGCAAGACTAGTGAGAGCTCTCTATCTCGGTGGTGTGAGGGGGCACCATTGACAGCCTCCATTTAGAAGCAAGACTAGTGAGAGCTCTCTATCTCGGTGGTGTGAGGGGGCACCATTGACAGCCTCCATCAGATACAAGACTAGTGAGAGCTCTCTATCTCGGTGGTGTGAGGGGGAACCATTGACAGCCTCCATCAGACTCTGGAGGTACTGGCTCTGGCCACGCAATACAAAACCCAGCTCTTCCTTTTGTATGCGGGGCGTTGCGTACCACACCCAAAATGACCCACATCCGCCGTAGAAAGTCATGTAGGACCACAGCGTGTAATGCTTCTGTTTCACTGGAAGTTGGAGAATTAGTGATGAGTCAGTGAGTGAGAGAGAGAGAGAGAGAGAGAGAGTCAGGCCCTTGTCTTTTATTAGTATAGATGCAAATGTAGTATACGCTATGCTGATAGTTTTAAAATGTAACTGTTAATATTCATGACCGTCGCTTTATAATTTCTTGGTGGTTTTGATTGTAATGACATTATAGACTTGAACAAATAAAGTTGGATAATTAACTGCCTGGTTAAACCTGTGTTAGAGCAACGATTGAAAGCTGTTTGTGGATATATATTCTATTTTTAAAAAAACGGACATAGATTTCCGAATGCATATACCGTTAAGAACTATTTTATATTGACAATGTAATTACCGTTAAGAACTATTTTATATTGACAATGTTAACACATGGAACAGATGTAAACGTTGATCATTGGGAGTGAGGCTGTCTTCTAATAACGAATCATTTGACTCACCTTGACCTTGACACTTGCCATGAGCGTCTATGGGCCTTTCAAAGTATCGTAACGGCCTTTAAACTATATTACTTAATATTACCATGACTAAAACAATATTCAGCATAGCAATTTATTCAAAATAGAGTGCTATAAACATAAAGTATTTGGTATTTAGTATAAAATAACTGATGCTATTTTGGGGGGTCATATTTCCCCACTTCCGTTTAGCACTTATTGAAATTAGTAATTGTATTGAACGAGATGCGCATTTGAAATCGACAATAGTTTCAAAAGTTAGGATATTTGCTGATGATGGTATAAGGGCCGTCCAAATTAAGTACATCAAGTCAAGCTCAAGTTGGAGGGGGGTCAGAAAGTGTGACAGTTTGTGACAGGGGTGGGAGTTCCAGCCATGTGTGACGTCATGAGGTAATATATTAAATTTTATTTATTTTGTTAATAAGAATGAATTTTGGTTAGAAAGTGTGACGTCACACGTCTGGGGGTTTGGGCCCGAGATTTGTGTCAGTTTGTGACAGGGGAGGGGGCCTTAAAATGGTGTAAAAATAGCGTGACGTACTTTATGGACAGCCCCTAAGGGACCATACATAAATGACGTCACGTGCCTGGGGGGAGGGGTTCATGCATTTGTGACTATTTGTGACGAGGGGATGTGTTTAAAAAAAGAAATCCGACGTTAAATCAAAACGCACAACTTTAATTAAAAGTTTCACTGAAATATTTGATTGCTTGCAATTTTTTTCATGACTTTTTCAGAGGCTTTACACGTATTACGCTGTTAGAGTCCAGCCTTACATTAAATACTTACTTAAATCACAAAAAGTGATTTGAAACATGCTAATTTTCAATTAGAAAATACGGCTTTAAGACGGTGGTATCAAACCTTTGTGGCATCACATTAGAAAGGGGGGGGGGTCTAAGTTTTTGTGATGAAGTGTGAAATATCATACATAATGGGACTATGTAAAACTTTTTAATTTAAAAAAAATTACACATTTGTGTAAGAAGACAATAAATTTAAGGTTTATTTATGAACTAATACAAATAATAGTAAACGTTTCGGCTGTAACATGACACTTAACATGACACTGTAACATGAGACTGTAACATGACACTTAACATGACACTGTAACATGAGACTGTAACATGACACTGTAATATGAAACTGTAACATGACACTGTAGCATGACACTGTAACATGACACTGTAACTTGACACTGTAACATGACACTGTAACATGACACTGTAACATGAGACTGTAACTTGACACTGTAACTTGACACTGTAACATGAGACTGTAACTTGACACTGTAACTTTCTGGGGTGAAATCTTCTCTTGTTGACCACACTTTCTTAGCATAATTCTCAGAGTCTGCTTTGCTATGCCAGAGGCAGGCACACACACACACATACACACACACACACACACACACACACACACACGCACGCACGCACGCACGCACACACACACACACAGAGAGAGAGAGAGAGAGAGAGAGAGAGAGAGAGAGAGAAAACATGGAAACTCTGCATACCCTCCTTGGAGCCCTAATATGATGACTGTGAACTTTTATTACCTACATAACAACCACTTGTGCTGGTCATAATTTAAAATAAAAACTAAGCAACAAATACACGTTTTCATACGTCTCTGTAAGTGTTAACGAGTGTGCCACTGGAAGTGATGTTACCGTGTTTCCATTAAATAGACGAACTGCATTCATACTGCACTTTGATGAGTCAATGAACAATCTCCACTTCTTGTACCTATGCTCTTCTTGTTTAATTTGACGACACTCGTCATGCAAAAATAGCAATCTGTCATAAGATTTGAAGGCTCACGCCAAATCATGGGCACACCGCATAGCGATGTCAAAGAATGCGTGTATTTAATAAAGTTAATGAATACTTTGATATCGTTAATTTAAAATGTGAAGTCTGTATTGCCGCGTTTTACGACGGCTAAATATACAGGCCTACTTTATCACATTGTAGCGGGAAAGTTCTGAACAGAAAGCAGATGGGTTCTGAAAGCATAACTTCCATTTTTTCTGGTCGGTCAAAAACATGCATAGACTGAGAGGTTTACAATTTACAAACTGTTGTTGAGTTGCCCATCTCGCATACTTGTCTGATATCTTATACCTTGTGAATGTCCTGAACGAAATATTTGTAGTAAAATAAATATCAATAAAATTTCAGCCAGAAAAGGTTTGCAGGATTTTGGTTAATGCTTTCCTTATAGGATACAAAAAGGCAGATTGAAAAAAGAGAGCGACCTTTTCAGAGGTTTTTAACATGGCACATTAGGAAGCGGTCAATAATGTACATAAGTGAATAAAGATTTTCATCCTCGAGTGATCATAAAAACAAAGTTATGAAATCGATTGGACCCTGAAGACAGCATCAACTTGCCCTGACATCAAAATGCCCCAATTTCATTGTAATTGTGTCAAAAATAAAGCTACACCATTTCTCAGAAAACTGAACTGTGAAGATTAACTTCTGTGTTTTAGTGTAATAATTCAAGATATTAATTTATCTTAACTTCATAACATCAGTTAGTTTTTAAGCGAAATTTGTGTTCATCAGACTTCAGTGGCGTAGCTAGGGGCGGGCGGTGGGGGCAGTCCGCCCTGGGCGGCACTCATTCAGAGGGTGGCATTTTGGGGCATTCGAAAATTAAAGCTATTTCCGAAAACCACTCTTTTTCTCTTGAAGGGGGAAAACCAAGGTGAAAGAAAAATATTCGTAATTTTGAGTTTTATCTTATCTTATATATTACAGACGCTCCTTCTGTACAGAAGATTATTGCGTCCTACGTATCTCTATTGTTTGTGTTTAGTCATGTATTCCTTTAAGAGTTTTAAATGATGATTAAGTGTTGGCTTTCCTGGTTTCTTCAGGCAACCCAAACCACGCCCAAATACCGGACAGGAAAAAAGAAAACGTGTATGTGTTTGTTCTTGCATACGGGATATGTGTATATGTCTATCTGAGGCTTGTATTAAGTGATATTTGTGTTGCATTTCTAAATTGGAGTTAATTGCTTTATGTATAATTACTAATTTACTCTTGGTTCTTCTATCGTCTAGTGTTTCAAGGTTTAATGATTTAACTAATGGTGTTACTCTTGTGAGTTTTGAATATTCTCCAGAAATGAATCTGGCAGCTCTTTTTTGAATTTGCTTTAGTTGATCAATATTTTATTTGGTGAATGGGTTCCATACTGAAGATGCACATTCTAGTTTAGGTCTCACCAGGGTGAGGTAGCGTTTTAGTTTTATATCTTTATTACATTTGTAAAAGTTTCTTTTTATAAAACCTAAGGTTTTGTTTGATTTTTTAATAGCTTCATTGACATGTAGATTCCATGATAGTTTCTCATTTATTATAACTCCTAAGTATTTTGCATCATTAGTTTAGGTTAGTTCTTTTCCATGAATGAAATATTTTGAATTTATTTGTTTCTTTTTCTTTGTTACTCTTAGCCATTGACACTTTTCTGGATGGAAGGACATACTCCAGTTAGTTTCCCATTTTATTAATTCATCTAAGTCTTTTAGTAAAATTTTGCTATCCTGTTTCTGACTTAACTGATTCGTGCAGAATTTGTTTTATTAAATAATTGTTGTTATAACTAACGCAACCGTTTAAAAATTTTAAATCGCTTTAAAAAAAAAAGGTAAAGATTTGTTAAGAAAATTAAGCGTTACACGTCACAGATGGCGCTTTTATACGTAAAACTCCACAAAAAACAGCAACACATCACCGCTGGTCCGAAAATATGTAATATCAATATCCCCATGACAGTTTTTGCGTGGAATTTCGACACGCGCAGAATGATGCACCTACATGACATGGTGGTTCAAATATCGTTTTAACTTTCCAGTTGTAATTTATATTACTGTTTCAGATTTCATAAAATTATTGTAAGGTAACTTATTAAACATTAAATTTATTTTGTTTTTATTGCTAAAAAGCGCATATAGCTTGTGTTTTTCCATTAAAATATGGTTATTAATTATAAATGAAATGTTATGCATTTCTCCGTTAAAAACAACACAATAACATAAATAATTTTGAAAAAGACATAGTCTACTTAAAAATTTCAAGCGTCTTGGAAAAATTGACTTGTGAAATAACTAATGAAACGAAATCAAATGCTGGAATTTTACTCAGTTCTATGCAATTTTGTTCTTTCTTTGGTATTTCAATTCGTCTCTTTTTCAAATCAATGCAAATCTATTTCATTGAACAAAGATATGTACTTATACAGAATGTGTTACAGACAGTTGGAGATATCAACTGAAAACAGAGTTAGATTGAGAACAATATGAGTGTGGAAAATTCAGAGGACGTGGTTCTATCTTTAGAGCAAGAAGTACAACGAGAAATGTTTTTACATCCATAGATGTAATTATAAAAGAACGCGCTGATGAGTTACATGTCCTTGCAAGAAAATATTGCTGTGTAATACCATCTAGCCTACTAAATGAAGAATTTGAACATCAAATAAATTTCTTTATTTACATTGATAAAGAATTTTTCGTTATTGAAAGAGAAAGTATTCAGGTTTTTATGGCAGTACACAGGAACGGTTGGAGCAACTGCGGGGCCCATTCCAGCTAAGTGTGCGAAAAAGATAGTGCGGGACCCAGTTTCGGTAGGGATAAGGGCGTCTAAAACTAACAAAATACATTTCCGGCTGTGGATTTATCCCAGACTTGGGGGAGGGGGGGACTACTACGCCCCCCCCCCAACCCCGGAGTTATTTGGGGCAGGACTTCGCGACTTTGGCGGTTACAAAAACTAACATGCAAACATATTCGCCGACCCCGAATTTAATGGAAGTACATAAAAATGTAATCATCTTTTCTTATCTGTTACAGACGCTCATTCTATACAGATAGTTTTTATTCGTCCTACGCTTTATCTATAGTCTTATTAGAGTTTGAAATGTTGATTAAGTGTTGGTTTTCCTGATTTCTTCAAGCAAACCAATCCACGCCACAAACTAGCACAGTTCCTTGTGGAACTCCTGAGTTAACCTTTATTGGTGCAGGTTTAGATTCATTTTTTTTTATTACAGTTTGCTCCCTTTCCAAAAGTGAATCTTGGATCCAGTGATGTAAGGGACCTGAGATTCCAAAGTATTTAAGTTTTTAAAGTAAACTAAGGTGGTGAACTTTGTCAAATGCTTTTGAGAAGTCTAGTAATATTATATCTAATTGATCTTTATTGTCTAAGCCTTTTGATAGTTCATCTATTAAACCTATTAATTGTGTTTCACGTGATCTGTTTTTTCTAAGGCCGTGTGGCCGTGTTGATGTGGGCAAAGGGCATTATATTTGTCAAGGTGGTTAACTATTCTACTTATAATTATGTACTCTAGTAGTTTACAGTACGGTTAATTCGAACCCGTGACCATCGATACGTCAACCGATATGAATGTTTTAAATTGTATGCATTGATATATTTGTGTGTTACTAAAGTTATGTGAAGCGCCGTGAGCCCAGCTGCTTGTTTGGGTATTGCGCTATATTAACTATTATTATTTTTATTATTAAAAAGAATATAATAAGTTGGGGTAGATAGGATTATACTGCGCATTTCATGCTTATTTGTCGAAATCTGATTGGTCGAGGGATCGCTGAGTACAACTTCCGGATAAATAATTAGAGTTTCGTCATACGTATATATTGTGTATTAAACATTCTGTACCAATAAATAGCACTTTAATGAAAGTAAGGCTATACAACTATACAAGTATTCATTTTGACATTGTGATTACATTTGCCTTTGTAAAGGAAAACACTTAAATAGTAAATGACTCTGAGGACTAAATGTTTCCATCAACTATAAATAAAGTTCAAATTAAAATTCGAACTTAGAATCTGGTGATAATTAGTTTAATTACTGATTACTGCGTAATTGAAAATAATTCTCAATATTTTAAAGTAAGAATTTATTTTAATTTTATTAAAATTTACTATACTATTAATAATTAATATTAGTTTAATACAAGTTCAAGTATATTTGCTGTAAGTGAAGTCAAGTATTGGGTAGTCCTAGGCTTAAACCTTAATACTAAATGGTTAGTCGTTAGTTTTTAGATCTAAATCTAAGTTTAGACTAAGTAAGTATTCAAAGTAAAGTAAGTAAAGTGATCAATCAATGTCAATAAGTAAGTTGAATAAGCTTAAATTCAGTTAACTTACTGAGACTTACTCACATCATAATAATATTTATATAATTATAGTAATTCTTATCCTAATCAATGGCGTCACTTGGGGGATGCGGTGGGGCAGGCTGCCCTCGGTTGACACCATTACTATTACAAGAAGTGATACCAAAAATGCCAAAATCAAAATTTGTCAAAATATATTATTTAGGCTATTGATAGAATATATATTAAATTATATCACATGTGTCGTCATGTGTTGTTAATTGAAATATTTTACGATGACCAGTGTTATTTATTGTCAGATAACCAGTCATGAAATACTAAATTTAAATATTGTAATTGTCACACAGTTCACACAGCATTTGAAAATAGTTTTTAAATAGTTGTTGAAAACAGAGTACAGAGTTAATTCAAATACAGCAAGTTGCGCTGCAGGTAAAACAACGGGAGTAATGTTAATTAGAGAGGCTGGTCTAAGTCTAACTGCCATAATTATAATTATTTTTAGAAAATTTGAACGGGTACCCGGGTTGCCCGTTTGAATCGCCTCACTATTACAACCATTAGTCTTTTACTGCTTTGTAAACTTTGTTCATTGTGGAAATGCAAATTTTGATGTAATGAGTCAACGATTGGAAAATGATGACATTAAAATACTACTGTAGTACAGTGGTGTAAAAACAATTATCAGAGGGGTGATAAGGTGATTTTTTGAGGGGGGAGCACTAATCGTATGATGACATGGCGGGTTATTTCTAGTTCATAGCTGTAGCTGACAACTATTTTAATTAACAAAGCTTTTCTACTTAGTGGACCCATCCCCCAGCATTTATTTTTGTAATACAGTAAAGATTGTTCAATGATTGAAATATGATTATTTTTTTTTTAAACCCTCAAAACAACAGAATATAGCAGGTGTTTATTTCTTTTAAAGTATGGTGGGGATAGGATAGGATTGGAGACATGTTAGTGGGGGGGGGGTAGATAAAAGAAATTGGCGCTTCTCAATCGGTAACAAAGATGAGCTGCGTATTTCAAAGTCAAAGCCAAGAACATTTCTAGCCATTCCTAGTTATGGCTCTTGTGTCCTATTTTGTCTCATACTTTATTTTTGTTATTATAGTTAAAATCATTCAACGATTGAAATATTTTTTTTTTTAAAGTATGGTGGGGATAGGAGTGGAGACACGTGTGAGTGGGGGGATGGGGGTTAGATAAACGACATTGGCTCGCTCAATCGGCAACAATGATGAGCGGCGTATTTCAAAGCCAATTCCAAGGTCATTTCTAGTCCTTCTTATCGGCAAAGTGTTCTATTTTCCTTACTTGAACAATTCAAAGATCTAAAACCTTTTTGTTTTCAATGATTTTTGTTTCATATTCCTGGGGAAAAAAGTGTATCAAAATACTTTTTGGGGACCGTATTTTATTTCCGCTTAACACTAACAATTTCTTTTTAAGTAAGCGTTTTCATGTTAAGACGTATTTCACAGTAACATTTCAAACGGAAAGTTTTAAATTGATAATTATTCGCCAGCCGAAATATTAACACAGAAGAGCCACAGTTCAAACACTGGTGGTAAAGATATTGCAGTAACATTTTCACGGGTACCCGAGCGCCATTTTACTACCCGGGTAATTGCTCGGCAATGGGTACCCTGGTCCCGGATAACTGTTGATAATGCTTAGATAGGTACTGATTAACAAAGTGGCTTCAATTATGATGTAATTGTTTAAAACCGAGACGTGTCGGTAATTAATTAAGTATATCTACTATACTATACGTTTGTACTGTGGGTAGGTACATTTATACACATTATGAAAAGCTAGTTCAGTTTTATTTGAAGTAGACAGTTGTAATTTCAGGTAACAACAATGATTTGTTTATGACAATCTCAAAAGATTCTGCTGAGAATGCCAATTGTCCTCTGTTACTGGCAAGCTCTCATTGGCTGCCACGACTCATTGAAGCTGGCAGGCCCGCAGTACAGGTTTCCTGATTTATGCATACACTTCACACACACTTCTTCCTTCTCCAGTGACACCACTTCAGCCATGTAAATATGAACTGTGTTGTAACGTTTTCCTCAAAGAACAACAGCAACAGTCTCTCGGGCTAGCAGAACTTCATCCTCAGGCTGTGACGGAATTTCAGTGACAACGTCACCTTTGCCGGTTGCTTTCCTGCTGCTGTCATCTCTTACGATATTTTCTCCATATATGCTCTTTTTCTAAGTTACTCCTGCTCCCTCCTTTTATCAATTGGCTTATTTCTCTCTTGGGTTTTCATTTTTTGCCTCCTTTGAACGTTGCAATAGCCTTTATTTCTTCATATCTTCACATGCTTAGGTTTGTGTCAAATGAACTCTAAAGGGTCACTTTTTAGTTTCTCTGTTGCCTTTTTTTGGCAGATAACAGCATTTTTCAAACTAAAAGGGTAAAACAGACCAACATTTATAACATATTTTACACTAATAATTGAATAACTGAAATAAATTGTCCCAAATATACAATCATTCCAAAAGTACATATTAACTAATTTTAGTTAACTTTTGGCTACCACTGATAATAAGCTTCTATTAGGTATTCTGAATGAACATTTCAAATTAGAACTACTTTCAATTTGGATACTCCCCTTTTTAGTGCTTATCTTCATTAGAACTTGAACTTGAACTATCCCTTAACCCGACGCTGGGTCGTTGGGGCACCATTTTGAGCTGCGCACTAACTCATGCCAAGTGTCACGGTTCTTCATTAGAACAGAACAAAAATTTTTATTTTACCTCAAGTAATTTTTAAGCTTAAATTATGAATTTTTAAAATTCCAAAATGGCAGACACAATTTTTTTTTCAGGTCTGTCACAGTGTTTTAAATATAAATTTTATTCATTTAAAAATGAGCGGAATCACAATTTGACCAAAAAATAAAAAGGGAGACAAAAAGTCAATTTTACATATTTTTTTTTAATCATAAAAAATTAACCAAATGAGTTACAAATATAAATTTACTATCATCTCAAAGACAATTCAATGGTCTTTATCAGCAAATTATCTAGCAGATGATAAAGTAAAACTAAAATAAACTAGAATTTAACTGTGTTTGGTCACAAACATTCTTATTGCATGTGTCTTACCGGACACAACTTTGCTAATGATTTAAAGTTTGTTATTCTACTTTAAAGTCTACTTACTTTTACCTTAAAAATAATCAATTAAAATACTACGATAAAATAACATATTTAGTTTTAAGTAAATAAACAATGACACACAGAAGAAACTAGAATATACATTACCGTGACTCACGGAACCAAAAATGAGATAGTTTTGAAATGCCACTACAGACAGCAAATCAATCAAAGTGCATAAATTATATGTACAAACTAGTTCTTTGTAATGTTAGCAACTCACCTGAATCAGCAATTTGGTTAAAACAAATAAAATGTGTTCACTGGATTAGTTTTAGTTATTGCAATGATTGTTTTTGACAAGTCATAATTTTTCTGCTTATCACTGCATACACAATTTGAGCATATAGTAGATATAGTAGAATGTAATCTTTCAGAATGTGTACAGTTTTCCTATGTTAGTACAATTTGAAAAAATTCTGTTGCTGTTTACTATTGTGTGGAATGGCTGAAAGCGTTAATACATGACCTAATTGTGTTTTAAAAAATGGTTTAGACTTAGTTGTAGTAGCATTGCATAGCTCACAGTGGTAATGTCAGTCAAAGTGTGAATAATGGTCAAGGCCGCGAGTGTTACTTTATTGATTTATATTACTATTATTACAAGAGGAAAGATGCCAGACATAGTTTTTCGGTACTCAAATTTAATTTCAGTCTTATATCATAAGTTTTCCTGCTAAGTACGTACACCTCAAAGGCATTTGACTTAAAATTATCACATTGATATAAAATTATGTTTTCCAAAAATTTATTTCCCGTGCGCTGGAAAAAGAGCACAGTGCACAAGAGCTAAACATAAGGGGGTGACGATCTCACATTCCTTTGATGTCAACATCAGACAGCATGAGATGAAAATAATTTCATACGTTCTCTTGTTACAATTTTGATTCTAAAAAAATTAGGAAAAATACCGACCTGACAGTAAACTTTTTAAAAAATATATTTTCTTTTAAAACCGTTAACGGTTTGGTCCTCCAAAGCAAACTTACATGCCATAAGGCCTAAGAGTTGCCAGGCATTTTATAGAATTTACTGAGCAACAACAAAAAATGTTTGCAATAAAGATATATATATATATTTATTTTTTTTTACTTCAACAGTTAAAGAAATATTTTCAAGATGTTTGATATAGACCCCAAACAGCAAACATCAACCTTCATTTCACTTGTATTTACTCTGATTATAACTCTTGCTGCAGGTAAAATTTTTTAAAAAAATTTCTCGGGCTGCTTTTAAATTATTATTGATCCAATTGAAAAACAAAGTGCTGTCATTTTGCTAAATATTGTTCATATGAAAGATCTTTTTATATCTAATTTATGTAAAAAAATATATATTTGAATCTTGAAATATCTTATTTTTGTTGAACACATGCAATTAGTTGCTAAAAATTTACATTTTTTATATTTCTGATATACATAAAAAAATATTTAAATTTTTCTTTTAGCTACAGTCCATTATGAACAAAATTCAGATAAAGTCTTGTTGTCTGATGTTAAGGTTTTGACATTACATCATGGGCGGATGACAAACTCACGTAGATCTTCTCCAGTTCCACAGGTAATGGTGTTAGTCACATAATTGAAAAAGAAATACTTCTTCAAAGTCATTTTATTTCAAATGAACTATAATTTATTTGTTAATTTGAAAATTATTTATCTTTAAAATATATATATATATTTATATTGTTCTCTAGTTAAAATGTGTTGGTGGCTCAGCACAATACAAATTTCAGCCCAAAACAGTACAGTGTATTAATCGTGGATCTGATGGATATGATATTCAGGTAATGATTTATTTTAGTTTGTTATTAATCTTATTCATCTTATTTGATATGATTAGAAGTTTAAAATAATTTTTTTCATATCTTCAGTTAACAATGACAATGTCCAAAGTTAATTAACTAAAAAATCAACATATTTTAAGTTGTCAAATTCATAGGTACAAGCAATGTCTTTAAACAATTGCTTTTCAATGAATAATTGTTAATAAATTCTATTTGAATTTCAGTGGGAGTGTAAAACCGATATGGACAATGCTTACCGCTTTGGCCATGTGGAGGTGACTTGTGAAGGCTACGATTATCCGAATGATCCTTTCATTCTTAAAGGCTCATGTGGTGTAAGTAAATGCTTTTTCCTCAATGGTCTATTAAATTGTAATAAATTTTATAATTTAATTATGTTAAGTTTAGGTTATATTATAAAAAATTAATATTAATACTATTTCTTCCAACACCATATTTCAGCTTGAATACACAGTGGAGCTAACAGAAGGACAAAAGGGAGGTCCTACGTATAGGTAAATAACAATTAATAGTTTCACAAAATTATTTAAGTTACAGTGAAACTCAATATATCAAGATGTCAATCTATCTGAATTTGAAAATATCAAGATGTTGCCTGAATCAGTTCATAAAATATTAAAATCAATATACGTAATTTCCAATGTATGTCACGTCTGTGACGCTACTAATTTTAGAAAGCAGCGCACCAAAAATATTCAATATCCATAATTTGCAATGTATGTCCCATCCGTGACGCTACTAATTTTAGAAAGCAGCGCAACAAAAATAATTCTTTATTTGGAAATAAATTAATGAAACAAAAATAAATGAAAGTTTTATATCACATTATTTGTTTGTTCTGATGAACATTTTTTCAAAGTAAATAGATCGCAGCTGAAATATATTTATTTTGAAAACTTCCCTTTTTTTTTGACGGGTGATACCCTAGTATAAGAACATTAAATAAATAAATAAGATATAATTTGCGTTAATCTTCCTACTTTAAAAAAACCCTACTTCTTTTAATCTCTTTAATCAGCAGGTAATAAAGATTTTGTTATTTATTGTCATTCTTAGAGTATTTTCATTTTGCCTTCCTTTAACTCTTAAAGCGGCTGGGTAGCGAAGTCAATAGTGCGCTCGTCTCACAAGCTGAGGGGCGTGGGTTCAAGCCCACGAAAAGCCACTATAAAAATGTTGTGCAATGACTAACGCTAAGAAAGTCCTCCGCTGACCTGGAGAGGGATGGGCGCCGCCAGTGTCTATTAAGCCCGAGAATATTCTAATGGTAACATTAGAATCCTCTACGACCTCGATAAAAAGAGGTTATGGGACTAAAATAAAAAAAATAAATATAATTAACTCTTAATGTGCCATAAGCTTTTCGGAAAACTTCCGCCTCAGTGCCGTAAATTTCCAGAATTGCGATCAACGGGTTATGAAATTTAAAAAATTGTGTAAAATCCATTTATATTATTATTGTCACACTTGCGTCATCTTTTAGGATAAGAATGGTTATTTTATGTATCCGAAAGACTGTTTTGAGTTTAAAACTATTTTTACCTGTAGTTTAGTACTATTATTTTAGTAATAAAGTAGAGCAAAATCGCATCTTCGAAAAAAAACAGTAAACTGCAGATCATCGCGCTTTGGCACATTAAGAGTTAAACTGAAATCTGCTATATTTTATTATATTTTTGTAATTTTATTGTTGAAAAAAAAATGCACAGCTTATCCGCCTTGAAATATTTATGATTATATTTTGTAATTTCATTATTGAAAAAAAATTCAAAGCATATTCACCTTGAAATATTTATGAAAATTTCAAATGACTTATATGAAAATGAAGCGAATCAAAATTTTCTATTTTTAGCTACAGTTATAAATCTGAAGGTGGAGTTAGTGGCCTTTTTATTTTTGCTGGTGTGGTTTTGGTGATGTATATCATCTACAAAACGTGTCTTGAATCTGATCCCACTCCTGGGCGCAGGCCAGCTGCAGATCAACCTCCACCATATGGATTTAGACCTGAGTACATGCCAAATCAAGGTGTGCAATTTTAATTTATTTTTTAAAAAGTAAAACAAACATAGAAGTAAATCACTATCAGTTTGCCAACATGGGTGACCCCAGAAAATATGCGCACTACAAAGAGCGCCGACAAAAGATGGGATAAATTAATTGTAGGCAGTTGTTCTGCACTTGTGTGTCATTGATGTTCTTTTGAAGAGGTGCCCCCAAAATGGGTTACACGTTTTTGCCTTTTGTGTTTGGAAAGACCCACAATCCCTAGAGAAATTAATCACTGTAAATAATATGTAAATATTTTAATTTCCCTTTGGCAACCCGGTACCATTTGTTCCATAGCCCGATAATGGTCCACGCGTGGGGGTTGGGGACCACTGGCTTAGAATGTTTGCAAGGAGTGAAATGTGCGAAATATGGGCAATAAAAAAGATTTTTAAATATGTTTTATTGGTTTCCAATTTTTTCTTAGCTTATTTACCTACAAATGTCATATACATTGATCCTCTGTCTCTAGGCCCACCACCTCCATATGATGAGTCTGAAAGTTCATATTCGTACTCAGGTTTCCGCCCTGGCTATCCCAAACCTGGCTTTGGTATACCTAATGCCACTGGCGGTGGAGGATTCTGGACAGGAGCGGCTACAGGTGGCCTGCTGGGATACATGTTTGGTCGTGGTAATAACCACAATGTATACAACAGTGGATGGGGTGGTGGGGGCAGTGGTTGGGGAGCTCCCAGGGGTGATTCATTCTTTTCTTCATCACCTGATCGGACATCTAGTAGCTCAGGTACAAGAACAGCTTCAGGATTTGGTGGTACATCTCGGCGTTAACAGTCAAAAGGACATAGCCATGTTTTTAAATTATTTTTTCTATTGTAAAAAGTATTTTGACATGATTTAATGCTATATCTGAAGTAACTCTTTAGCTGAGATTTTTTTCTCCTCTATTTAAGCTACACTCTTAGAGTGAAGTAATGTTGCATATACCAGAAAACAGAATGTGTTTTGAATTAGAAATTCTCAAATCCATTTATTGTAAAATTTGGATTCACTGAGCTGTTGGGTATATTTTATACAGAATTGGATTTTATACTCTGAAAAATGATTATTCAGCTTGGATAATTTACTTTTTATAAGTATATATTCCGTAATGTGTTTGAGAATGTTGGATATGAATGGTTGGTTGTTGGATGTTGTGATTACGAAGTTCCCAGCAATAAATGTTATCTGATATTTGTATGCTACTTATTTGAGTAAAAATTAACTAAACCATTTTTATAGTACTTGTCTTATTGGGCAAAGCAATTTTTATCATATTGTAGAGATGTGCATTATAATGTGATTTCACAATTTTGAAGAACATTATGGCTCTGAAATAGGAAAAGTTATAAATCACTTGCTACTTTTGTGTATTTTATAACAAAATTCTTGGGGTTAAAATTAAAAATTCCTGGCACTAATCTCCATTGTATGTGAAGAGTCTTTTTTTTTTTTTTTTTTTTTTTTTTTTTTTTTTTTTTTTTTTTTTTTATAATTTTTGTTTTATGAAAATACAGGTAGTACATTTTTTTAATGTAGAAAGATATTTACCAATATTTATGTTTGATATTATGTGTAAATGAAACTGATTATTATTTACAATTATGTGAAGTACAAATGTTTCTAAGAAACTTTCATGCAGTTTCTATGAAATATGAACCTTATTTAAGAATATGAAGCAGAGTTTCATAACCTCTTATAACCTCAACACTACTTAGCAAAAGGACAATTACTTTTTTTTTTTAACTTAGTCTGGAACCCCCATGAGAATTGCAAAAGTAGAAATTCTTTTAAATTTTGAAGGAAAGAAACACTTTTATACTTTTATTTATTAATTGTAAATGGAACTGTAGTACTAAAAGTGTGATAAAAATTATTTATGATTACAATATCATAAAGGGCAATTCCATTTTAAAAAATTGAAATTTAATTCTTTTTGAATTCATTTGTAACCCACTCCTTAAATGCCTCACAGTGCACTCGCATGGTTCCCAGAATGGCTTTGAGCAGTGAGCAGATTCTGCTCTGTAACCCCGATATACTGTTTTTTTTTCCAATCCATGTTAGAGCTCTGGTATTTAAATGGTGTAAAATAAATTGTCACCAAATCAACTGTTCAGTAATAGAATTCAAGGCCAGTCTCTTTTTGGTTGCTTCTCAGAATTGCAACCATGTCATATGCTGTTTTTTTTTGGTTTTTTTTGTTGTAGCTTTATTATATCTTGCATGTCTTCTGATTGTTCCAAGAAAACTTATAGTGTGCAGTTGGTTGGCACTGAAATTAAATTGTTTCTAGAAGTATCAAATGAATGATAATTATCTTATCAATATTATAACTGAAATTATTTGAAAATATCTAAATCATCATCCTTAATGTGAAGGAAATATTTGTGCATTTATTGGATATAAACAGCTCATTGTTGCCATTTCATAGTTTTCTGACATTTGTCATCCTGGTCGCAACCTTTTTTCAATGTAATTATTGGAGGTTTTGTATGTGTCAAAGCACTGAAGGGTTTTTTGAGTCTTGGCCATTTCAAGTTATTGCTAGGTTAATAATTAGAAAATAAATTTCTTTAACAAGACTGGTTTTTAAAATATTGATGCATAAACTTTTATCAGTAAAAATTTTTTAAAAGACTAAGTTTAATTTCGGTCAGCTCTTGATATCTGTTGTTAAATTGGTCACAATCACTTGTTTGGAATCTATTTACTAACTCAGGCATAAATAATGAATCCTATTTTTCCAGGAAAATATAAAATGAAGACCCTATTTCTAATTAATTTTTTTTAAAGCGTCCGCAGGACTTTTTCTGATGCCTACAGTCTTACAGACTATGTTCATGGGATATTTAATAAAATAGTTTTTATCATGAATTAGTTTTTAACATTTCTAGAATAACATTTTGATGGCTAAATTATTTGTAGATTTAATTACAACATATTTGTTAGCATCTTTGTTATTTTAATTTGTCTTTTGTTTATAAGTGACATCTCCATTTTAGAAGTCCACCTCTTATCTCTGTAACAATTGTATTACAACTGTAACTTTGGGCTTTTTTCTTCTTTCCCATGTGGTCATTCCTAGTTGTCATAGATTATATATCCATCATATCTTATGGTTTGGGCAAATTTAACCCTGACAATTTAAACTCTTTAAATACATTGTTTGATGCCTTGCTATGACATTCTAATTGTGTTGCAGTGCCTTAGATTTTTAAAAATAAAATTTGCAGCCAATTTTTTTTTTTGACATCAATTTACTAGCACATGTCTGGAAATAAAGCATCACATAAAAAAATTAATGTACATTTGTTTATTTTGAATGTTATAAAGAGAACTTGATTGAATAGAGAAGTGATTTACACTGACATTGAATGGGGCTGAAGAGTGACAAGTAATGCTGCCATTGAATGGTGTTAAACAGGTGTGTAACTAATACTGACATTGAATGGTGGTGTACTAGAGTGGTGACTAATACTGGCATTGAATGGTGGTGTACTAGAGTAGTGACTTATACTGACATTGAATGGTGGTGTACTAGAGTGGTGACTTATACTGACATTGAATGGTGGTGTACTAGAGTAGTGACTTATACTGACATTGAATGGTGGTGTACTAGAGTGGTGACTAATACTGACATTGAATGGTGGTGACTAATACTGGCAATGAATGGTGGTGTGCTAGAGTGGTGACTAATACTGGCATTGAATTGTGGTGTACTAGAGTGGTGACTAATACTGGCATTGAGTGGTGGTGTACTAGAGTGGTGACTCATCGTTCACAAGCAAATTTATTCCACTGCCAAGCGACGTGTGACTAACATTGTACATCAAGCAAAAACTTTGTACTATAGTAATAAAATACTCACAAGTAGTACTAGTAGGCAGCTTTTTCATGTATGCAATAATCTCAGAGGAAGTAGTAAGGCTGTGGTCCTTCCTTCTGTATATCCGTTGCATCAGCAACTAGATATATTTTGTAATTTTTTTACAAACAAAATTGCTGAAATTAGGGCTGAGCTTGACAGAACGATGGTACCCCCACATAATGTATCTCCCTCTTTTGCTGTGAGTTCTAGCTTTGAAATGTTCCACCCTGTTACGGAAAACGAGGTCAAAGCTGTTATTCTAAAATCTAAACCAACGTCATGTTCTCTTGATCCAATCCCCACTCCATTATTTGTTGAGTCATTAGATCTTTTACTCCCAACAATAACACATATAATAAATGAGGCTAATGAGAGTCTAACATCTGGTACTTTTCCAATGTTATGTAAATCTGCTGTAATAAAACCCTTGATGAAAAAGCAAGGGTTAGATCAAAACAATTTAAGCAACTATCGACCAGTATCCAATATTTCATTTGTGTCTAAGGTCATTGAAAAAAATTGTCTTAAAACAACTTTTTTCCCAAGTCCCAATCAGTCGGCCTACAGACCTTCTCATAGCACAGAGACCACCATGTTAAAGGTAACAAATGATCTCCTACTCGCACTAGACAGTTGAAAAATCTCTATATTGGTCCTCTTAGATCTTAGTGCCGCTTTTGACACCGTCGACCATCAAACATTGCTAAAAACCCTGCAAAATTATTTTGGGATTTCTGGCTCAGTTCTGGCTTGGTTTCAATCATACATATCTAACAGATCACAGGTGGTATCAGTAGATGGCTGTATCTCTTACAGAGCTGATTTGGTTTATGGTGTGCCTCAAGGCTCCGTTTTGGGTCCTGTACTCTTCGTGCTGTATACAAGGCCACTACTTCTACTGCTCGAAAAGCATTCAGTTAAAAGCCAATCATTTGCAGATGATACTCAACTTTACACTCACACCGATCCGTCTGATATTGGCTTCACTGTCCAATTGATGCAGGAGTGCACTGGTGAGGTAAAGTCTTGGATGACTTTAAGCAAGCTCAAAATGATAATAAGACAGAAGCACTGCTATTCTGTAACAATAAATCACGCAGTACTTTGACTCTTCCGAATTCTATTCAGGTGGCTAGTTCTGATATACTGTTCACAACATCGACTAGGAATCTTGGCTACATTATTTCTGACAACATGTCTACCAACAACTTCATCAATCACATCTGTCGCTCTGCCTATACTGCCCTTCGTCAGATCAGTTCAATCCGTCATTACTTAACAGATAGTGCAACAAAAACTCTAGTCTGTGCTCTTGTTCTAGCTCGTATTGATTACTGCAATTCTCTTCTGTCAGCTGCGCCAAAACAATGCATTGAAAAACTACAGAGAGTTCAAAATTCAGCTGCCAGATTAGTTCTAAAGGCAAAAAAAAACATGACCATGTTACTCCGCTACTTTACTCACTTCATTGGCTACCCATACAAGCCCGAATTGATTACAAACTGGCCGTTCTGTGTCACAACTTCTTTTCTGACTCATGCCCTTCATATCTTTTGAACTTTTGTCAGTCTACTCACCAAGTCGTCAGCTACGCTCTTCTGCAGACACACGCATTCTCTGTGTTCCTAAGACAAGAACTAAAACATTTGGTGAAAGGTCATTCTCTTTTTGTGCAGCCAAAAAATGGAATTCTCTTCCATTACACATCCGTTGTATTTCAACTACTAAGTCCTTCAAGACTGCACTTAAGACGCATCTTTTTAAAATTTATTTTCAAAATTAATAAAACAACATTTCTTTAAATGATTAATGTAGCTGATGTATTGAGTATAACGTATTGTCATATATTTAGTTAGTATGATATGAATGTTTCTTTTATTAATGTATGTATTGTTATTTCCATGTAAAGCGCTGTGAGCCTGGCTCCTTGCTGGGATACAGCGCTATATACATTATCATTTTATTATTATTATTATTAATACTGGCATTGAATGGTGGTTTTCTAGAGAGGCGAGTTTATCAGTGACATTGAATGTGTTGTACTAGAGGATTGACGGTTGTTGATGTTAAATCTAACAGTTACCGTTACAATTTAAGTTTGCTGTTTGAGATAAACCAACAACTGAAACATATTTCCTATATTAACCAATGATAAATAATGTGAGGTAGAAGATGTTTTCTTGGGTTGGAGAAGTTGTCTGGAAACTTTCAGGGGCGTTATGACAACGCATCTGTCGTTTAAGCAGATCACACGTGACGGCACTCATCTATTCTTAGGTTTTAAGACTTATTACATGTCTGATCTTAAACTTGGACCAACTATAAAGTGATATTTGGGGCCGTGTAAATGATGACGAGAAGATATACTTGTGTACTTATTTTATTAATTAATTTTTATGTGTAATTAATAAATAATATGGAGTATCCCTCAGGAGGTACCCAGAATGCTTAAGTGCACGTCATGGTATGTCTTTTCTAACGATGGCGTGGCATCAAAGTTATGTTTGCTGTGTGAGCCCTAATTTGAAATTCTGTCAACACTACCCTTCAGACCTATCCCTATACACTGCCGATACACAGGCTCTGATTTAATCATCGCTTGTTTCCCTTTGTGTCACGTGATTTAACGCCCTCCCTTCTCTGAGATACAGGTTGAGGTTCAGCTTGTTGCGTCTGGCGATGTGCTCTAGGGGCTCGTAGTCTGTCTCGTATCGATCGAGTTCCTCGATGGGGGGCAGCTTGACCGCCTGGATCACCTTGCGTGTGTCGTCTGCTTTATCGACTTTGGTGGAGGGTCTGGACGGAGGCGCTGGGATGTTCTTAACTTGCCGACCCTCCGAGTTCGTTGTTTGCGATGAGGTCCTGTGTTTCCGGGGGTGTAAAACACAGGCTCTGTTCGGGGCTCTGTTGTCGGGTTTGCCCGATAGAGGGAGCAATGGGTTCCAAAAATAACCTTTTGTATTACGAGGTGTGTCAGTCACCGCTGTTTTACTGGTCGGACTCGCCGATTTACGGTGGAACTTGGACCACAATTCCTTGATTTCTTGCAAGTAGTGGTCCTGTTGTCTACAAGCAGACTCGTATTGAAGAAGTAAAGGTGCACTTCTGGGGAAAAAAATCCATGAGGCAAAAAGTTGAAAATAAAAAAATTAAAATCGATGTATAAGTACATTAAAAGAATATATTATTTTTGTAATGGGTGGTTATATAAAACATTTTACATGAAAAAAAAATGAAACAACATTTTGTCATGTACATGTACACACAATGTTGTAAAGTTCTAGCTGCTGCTATATGGACGGCATTCAGGCTACGCGATGGTGTGCAATGGCTGATGCAGTAAATAAGTAATGGAGCCACTTTTAATGTAATGGAAAGGTCACGTCGCAGAACTAAAAAATAAATGTTGGACATGAAGTTTTAGAGACCACGTCGCTGGATTATTTAGAGATACGTCATTACCTTGACAATGATTTCATCAAAGAATTTGAAACGAACTTCATTAAGTATAAAACGGCTTTACCGGATTTAGACTTGATAAGGCCTTAAGCTATCTGAGATATGGGTCCTTTTATAAGTCGCATTAGTCTTTGCTCACTCGGAAATTTACTTTGGGGGGGGGGGGTGAGCAAGAAAATGGGTGTTTTAAGCTATAGCTTGCGATAGCTTATACGCAAATCCGACACTATACAAGGATATACACGATTTAGCATGCTTAAATCAATTCAAATACCACTTTTAAAAAAAAAAAGGATATCATTGTAACAATATTAAATAATAGCAAATGTACAGCCTGTGTGAAACAAATAAGCTCACAGCCTGGCACCACCTGCTACTGTGTAGTGTATATTACTATTATGATGAGTTTATTACTCGCTAGCTGCTCGATTTAGTTTTTAAAAAATTGTCTGGTGAGAAATTACAGCGCTGGTTTAGTTATGTATTTCCATTGCTACTGTTAGGAATCAGCTTAACTGATGAATTTAAAATATGCAACTAAACCTTGAAAAATTAAACGATAGGCTATCAAAAGCAAAGTATTAATAATTCACAAGGAAATACAACAAAAAGATAGTATAACATCTCTCAGAAAAACTTTTTTAAAAAAAAACTCCAAATGCTAGAACAAACTAATACATTGTCCTTTCCGACTGAAATTCGGAGTTGGAATGGATTGCTTGAAAAAATCTGGAAAACCAACATTCTATCAATAGTCCAAAAATGCAAGATTCGTCATTAACTATGGGTAAGCGTAGGGCGCAATAATCTTTTGTATAAACGGAGATTCGGTACAAGAAAAGATAAGATAAAAAACGTTCGAAATTCATAGTCTCTCTTCAGTGCCTAAATAGAAATGCTGAAAGGAGCAGATATTTATAACTAAACTTGCTTAAATTGTGGAAGTATGTAAAATAATTATTCCGCGGTTAGCGCTCCATTTTTTTTATATCAACAACCAATGCTTTTTTTTATTCGCACTTCTCATGATTTGTACAATATTGATGAATCATGTGGAAAGAAATGCAATCAGGGTACTAAGATGAGGGCGGTCCACCCCAGCGGCACTCAGAGTTCGGCATTTGTGGGCACTTACAAAATAAAGCCATTTCCGGCATCCACTCCTTTTCTTTTGAATGTGGAAAATCAAGGTGAAAACAAAAATATTCTGAATATAACCATAGTTATGGTTTTTTAGAAAAAGTTGTAAAAAAAATTACATACAAAATCTGTTTAGATACTATAGATCTTGATCTAAGTCCATTTTTATTATTTCACCACGTACAAAAGAGTACTGTTTATAATATATATTTTTTTAAAAATCTCATTTTAGGTATCTAGGCAAGGGAAGAAGTAGTACATGTAACGTACAGTTTTAAATAAATTATGATTTATCTTGGTTATTAGAGAATAATTTTAGGGATTTAGCCCGGGGGAAAGGCAAGCTATGCTTCTAAAAACTAGATGATCCGTTAATCTGATAAGAGCAAGGATATCGTTTGATGCTCTGGATCACGAGCAACCTACGGTCCGTGGAAGGCATGCAGCCCACTCTCAGGTTTTGTGAGGCTAGCGGAAGCCTACAGCTAATTCAAAATCAAAATATCTTAAATTGACAAGTTTTTGCTTGAAACGAAGCTGATTATGTCTTTATGTGGGGGCCTCTAAAATTGTTTGAATGACTGATGCGGACCATTCCATAAAGATTTTTCCCGATCTCTGTTCTAGAACTCAGATGAAGCTGGAGATAGATATTAACTAGTTCTATTAGAACATTTTAACGTATATGTAACTTATGAAAATATTCGTGCGGGGAACACAAGAGTTAAGAAACGATTTTTTAATGTCCCTGAAAAAAAATATTTTTAAAAATCTGTAACACAACTTGTTATGAGATTTGATCGATTGACCATGATTTCATTTCAATGCCAGCAGTCGTTAAATTATTGTTTTTTGTATTAAAAAACAGATTTTCTTTGTCTAATATTCATGTCACTTCAAACAGTGGCTTAATGCCGCTTATTCTTAGATATAACAAGACACAGAACAAACAAATTTCTTACCCGTATACGCGGGGACTGTGTAGCATCTGGAAGGTTCTGATATCACTTGCCCTGGCTGGCTGTCTCGATGCGGCAAAAAGACCTATCTCCATGTGTCGGTCAGTGGTCATTGCCGGCGATTGGCTGGATCCTTCCAAGGAGTCAGTCGGGTGTTTAACAAGTATTTCATCCATTGTTTAAAGGTATTCCAGCAATTCGATAAATGTTTACGTAATTGAAATGTATAGAATTAATAGACATGTGTCTATTTGTTGTGTGGGTAAATGGAGTCAAGCCAGCAGGCTGATGCAAAACTGTGATGATGTTGGAGGTTTTTTATCCATTTGGTGGCAAACCATATGAACACAGTAATGTCTTAGCACCTCATATATATGAAAACAGTAAGCCAGTGATGTCTTAGCACCTCATATATATATATGAAAACAGTAAGCCAGTAATGTCTTAGCACCTCATATATATGAAAACAGTAAGCCAGTAATGTCTTAGCACCTCATATATATGAACACAGTAAGCCAGTAATGTCTAAGCACCTCATATATATGAACACAGTAAGCCAGTAATGTCTTAGCACCTTATATATATGAACACAGCCAGTAATGTCTTAGCACCTCATTTATAAGCTACATACAGTTTGTCACTAGATTGCAAAAACTTTCTGAAACTCTAACAAAGATAACAGTTCTACCGTTATAGACAAGTTCTGGTTCTATGATATAGTTGTATATAAGGCTTGAAAAATAATTTTGTTATTTTCACAAGAAAGTCACTGCAAAAAAAAAAAAAATAATAATAAATAAGGTTGTAACAAGTAACAAGATTTTTAAAAAAATTAGTACCTAACCTATGCCATACAATAGATCGCTTAGCGTGTTTTATTTCTGGTGAATTTAATGTTAACTATTATGAAACCTTTAAGATTATTAATTAATTAATTAAAATTATATACTTTAAAAATTAAATTGTTATATTTGTAAATGTGAGCATATGTGTGTGGGTGTTGGTGTGTGTAAATGTGCCTGTGTGTGTTTGTGTGTTTTATTAAATCTGCTTACACTTGCAAGGAAGAAGAATGAAATATTACCTTTGTTTAAAGTATAAAATTAAAATCTATTACTAATATATCCCGAAGAAGTGGAAGGCTAACGTTACTTTCTCTCTCTCTTATTAAAAAAAAACATTTTGAAAAGCTCATATTAAACTGAAAATAGTTATGGAAAAAATGGTGTAATATATATTAAGAAACGGTTATATCAAAATACAGTTGAAACTTAACAGGTAACAAAATTCACTTTAGAAATAACAACTTATAATATTGTCAATATATAAACACTGGCACGTCTGTCGTTAACAACACAACATGCGGCAGTAAAAGAAATCCTCAACATATCGCATTGCACTCTGTTTATCTAGCACTCCTGGGACGCTACATGGTATTTGAATAGCCATTTAATGTTGCCAATCTTTTCACGGGTTAAGGCCCCAATCACTACTTGAATAAAAGTCTACAAGTTTTCCCAACACGGGGACACACAAGACCAGGCTTCGACTTTTACCACCTTTCTGGTGCGAGGAATTAAGTGCTTCAATGACTTACGTCAGCGGAGCGAGAGAGTCAGTCAAAGGAATATATAACATATGAGTACAGTGTGTGCCTCTAGACTGTAAACAGATTGATTCATTGACAAACACGCAAAGCGGCCTCGGGGATTTGCGATTGAAAAGTCATGAAAAAGTCAAGACGGTCTAATTGAACAAGGTCCGTCCGAGAAGAAGGAGAGTAAAATAATGAAAGAAAGTAGCGTTTATCAGCAGACGGGCGGAGAAGTTCTTTGGCTTAGAAGAGTGAGGTGTGTATTCAGTGGCGTAGCTTTATCAGAGATGGGCCTTTGAAAAGTATTAAAACGCGCAATTAAAGTGGTGAAAAAAAAAGGGGGGGGGGGTCGCCCGATTGATGAATTTTTTCATCATTTGGCAAGACTATTTTATAAATCATTTCTAGTAGTCGTGTATCATGGTAAAATTTTGGAATTTTCTTTTAGGGAATTGCGTTCAGTAGATTCGAAATGTCTGGCCAGTAGTTTCAAGCTTTGAACATCATCTCCTCCTGTACCATACCAGATAGTGGGTTCGGATTTTTGCAAATTTTTTAAGGAAGTACTAATGAAGTGCACGGGAAAAAAAATTACCGAAAAGATTTACTGGATTTCTTGGAAAATAAAATGATAAATTAAATTATTATTTCAATCAGTATTTTGTCATTTACTCGCCAACCATAACACACATCGAGTTGAAACAAACGCCAAACGGTCGCTAATAATATTTAAATGTTTAATAGGAATTTTTGAAAAATCTCTTTTCGTTCGATTCCCGTAATTAACACAGAAATTATCAAGTCAAACTGCAGGGATGCTATCCTGAGTCATTCTGTTACATTGTGTGAGTGCTACACTGTGACATTCTGTCCCATTCTGTGTGTGCTACACTGTGACATTCTGTCCCATTCTGTGTGTGCTACACTGTGACATTCTGTCCCATTCTGTGTGCTACACTGTCACATTCTGTCCCATTCTGTGTGTGCTACACTGTGACATTCTGTCCCATTCTGTGTGTGCTACACTGTGACATTCTCTCACATTGTGTGTGTTACACTGTGACATTCTGTCATATTCTGTGTGCTACACTGTCACATTCTGTCCCATTCTGTGTTTGCTACACTGTAACATTCTGTCCCATTCTGTGTGTGCTACACTGTGACATTCTCTCACATTGTGTGTGTTACACTGTGGCATTCTGTCACATTGTGTGTGTTACACTGTGACATTCTGTCCCATTCTGTGTGTGCTACACTGTGCCATTCTATCACATTCTGTGTGCTACACTGTGACATTCTGTCACATTGTGTGTGCTACACTGTGACATTCTATCACATTCTGTGTGTGCTACACTGTGACATTCTGTGCCTTTCTGTGTGTGCTACACTGTGACATTCTGTCACATTGTGTGTGCTGCACTGTGACATTCTATCACATTCTGTGTGTGCTACACTGTGACATTCTGTCACATTTTGTGTGTGCTACACTGTGACATTATGTGTTTTACACTGTGACATTCTGTCCCATTCTCTGTTTATGGTAATGGGAATAGCGGAGTAGATGCATGTATATAAAAATAAAGGTGAACCTAACTTAATCGTTCTTTGAAGGAAATCATATTTATTTGTGTGTTAATTTTTTAAAAAAACATTTCGCGACAACAACATATCTCTGAGGTGTCTTAGTATCTAGGTTTGGAGGTGGCGAAGTCACAGACTCTACATCGTGTGCTGTTGACGCCACTGTGTAATAAAATCCTATTCATTTTGGATCCTTCCGTATCTGTCAATCTCGGGAACTAATCGGATTTGGCTAAGCTTTTTAGGAAAGGGGGGAAATTGTTTTAAGGAACGAGAAAATACAATTCTAAAGAGAAGTACAAAGAAGCAGACAGGCAGTAATAAAAGGCATAACATAAACAATTTATAATTTTTTTTAGTATTTCTTTAGAATGTATGGGTTCATAAAGTTTTCTTTTTAACTACACTAAAAAAATTAGCACTAAAACCGTATTTTAATATTCTTTTCTTATTATCACGAACGAGTAACCATTGATAAGCAACCTCTGAAGTGAAAACCCCTTAATTTAAAATTTATCCCTTTTTATTTCTTGGCTTTCAAAACAAGGTTATAAAGTATAAATAATAAAAGATGTTATTGTTATTGGAGGTATAATGCTAACATACGGAATGAAAACTGAGAAAGAGGCCAAATTGAGATGCAAGAAAGATGTCACTCAAGAGTAAGTGTAGGTGAACGGTGAGCTTCTGGCTTCTGATAAGACATGTGATTGGAGTTGGATAAGTTTACAAAGATAACGAAGCGACAAGCATTACGAATTGGGTCAAACTTTTTATGTAATATTCCACCACAAGAACGAACACAAAACATTAAGAATTTTCTGAATCCTAAAAGTAACGCCATTTTAAAAAAATATCTATGGAAAAACTTTTGAGCATAAATTTTGAATTATTAAGCTATTACTACTAGGACATCCCGAAATTAAAATTGTCTGAAACATATTTATCAACTATAAAAGATAATTATTTTATATATATATATATATATATA
>MUZC01002718.1:481033-518312 GCA_002072015.1 Radix auricularia
ATTCCAGCAATTAATCAATATTTCCTATGGCTAGAATTCTCTGTGAAACATTTTTTCCAGAGTCATAAAGTATTAAATGAATATATTTCTCTGGAATGTAAAAGTTTGTGGTAGTTTGTAAAGGAAAATGTGATTTTTTTCTGTGTAGCATCAAAGTTCTTGCTAGGGATGACTGTTTAGGATAGTGCTGGAGGACATCATTGCTAACATTTATCAGCACATTTCCTATTACATTTTTGACATAAATCCATCACCCTTAATGTCAGCCTTTATTTGGCTTGCCGCAATATTAGCTTTGGCTTTTAGTGGCCAAGAATCAAGGGTGTGTGACGTTGGCTCTATTATAACATCATTTTTATTTGTTTTAATAAAAGCCTTGCAATGTGCAATTTCTGGACCTGGTGTGATCTTGTCTACATCTCTAAGTGATCACATCACTTTTTTTGTCTCCTCTCAGTTTAATAATTTCAGACCCTTTGTAAACCAATTCCAAATTTCATAGTTGACTCTTTGAAAACTCCAAAGCAATTTAGGAACGCTGGAAAAGACAAAAATAAATATTTTATGTTAAAAATTAATTATTTTTAATTGTAAAACCAAAATATGTCATATATTTGACCACATTTTGTTTATTATCAAGAAGTATTTACTTTGGACTTCAAAAAAATATATTAAAAACTGTACAAAATAATAAATTTGCTAGGACAACCAAAGAATTACAGTTAGATAAACAAATTTTAAAACAATAATAACACTAAAAGTTGTAGAAGGCGAAGGTGCATTCTAAATTTCAATATTCAAAATAAAACTTAATATAAGTATAGTATATGTATGTTATTATCTCCATGTAAAGCCCCAAGAGCCCTGCTCCTAGCCCGCTAAATAAATTTTCAATTTATACTCTAATAATAATTAATAATATCAGTACATTTTATAGTAACAAAATTACAAATACGTGTTACATACTCAAAATATAATCTTATTGACTTAGGCTTAGGCCTAGGCTAGTCATACTGAGTCATAGCATAAAATTAATTAATTAATTATAATTATGTTAAATTTATATTATTATTACTTATTACATTCAAAATTGTTAAAATTAAGTACTGGTACCATGTGAGTAGGATCCTGATATGAATCTTTTCAATTTTAATGGTTAGTCTTAGTACTTAGTGCCTGGTCTTGAAAACAATTGAGTCAAGTCTTTAGTGGTTTCTCTGTGATACAAACAATTTTTAAATTATAATATAGTCTATAGTATAATAGCATAGGCTAACTATAGGAGTATTAAATTATTATGGGATCCAAAGTCTCTCTTTCAAAAGCAAACAGGGCCTTCGCCTTCATAATTATTGCTTATTGAAGGTCCTAGTGCTAAAAGTAAACGTACTTAAGTCATATTTTTGTCGAATTCAATTTATTAAAACAAACCAGTTGACATTTAAGTTTTAACTACAGACTACTGGTTATGACAAATCTACTGAACTGTATATGATGACTTAGTTGAAAATAATAAAATGTTATTAGGCATTATTAGGTCCACTATTTAATTTTCAAAACCAAAGTGTCCAAAGCCAAAAGAATTAAATTTAAATTACTATCATCAAAGAGACAAAATATGAATTAAAACTTGATTATCTCAAAATGTGTAAAGTAAAGTAAAGTAAATTAAGTAAATTGTGACTTACGTCAAGTACTTTTACTTTTAGCACCATTACTATTACTAGACACTATTAAGTTATTACTAGTACTAATACAGACTAGTACTAGTACAGTACTAATAATATAGTACTACTACTACTACTTAGTACTAGTAAGTTAAGTAAAGTTAAGTAAGACTAATACTAGTACTACTACTACTAGTAGTGTACTAGTAGCAAACCTCAATCAAGCTTGTTAACTTGTTATTATTATTATAAATTATAATTATAAGGCTTATACTTTAATACAACACTACACATAATCGAAGTCATAAGTGAGAAAAAGAAATAAACATTGAAATAATCTATAAAATGCCCCAGAAAATACTCACTTCTTTTTATTGTTGATGACTGTAAACACTCAGTGGTTTTAGATGTTTTGTCTTTTTCTTGGAATGAACTCTTGTTTTGCGAATTTGCGACAAACTTTTTCAGATTCATTTTGTTTTAACTTCAGTTTCAGCAGTAGAAAATCTGTTAATCTTTTAGCATTCGACGTTTTAGTTTTATAATTTACATATTTATGATATTCTCTTTCAATTTCTATTATTTTTGTGTTCACTTGTCGTAAGTTCAGTTGTCTGCATGTTCAGTTGTCAGTGTGTTCACTTGTCTTTGTGTTCACTTGTCTGTGTGTTCACATGTCAACTGTTCGGTTGTCTTGTGTTCAGTTGTCTAGTGTTCAGTTGTCTTGTGTTCACTTGTCCGGTCACCCTAAAATACTCATACCATACTGATACTGTCATGACCATGACCATGGCTTACTTCGTATACTTAATATTATTAATTATAATTTAGGACTTATGGTATTATGATTATGGTTCTTTGTTTATATTTTCTTAATCATTAGTGTATGAGAAATAGAGTTAGACTTAGAGTATTAAATTATTAGATTAAAGTAGATGCAACCTGTAGTGTAGCAGACTTGCTCTTAGTGTCAAGAGTCAAAGATAGTGATAGTGCAAAGAAAAGGGGGGTGAGAACAGCTCAAAGTACATCACGAAGAAATCAAAACAATGCGAATGAACCTCGGGATAACTGCCAATCCATTGTCGGTCTGGAAACATGTGCTGACCCTGGCGAAGGTCATTTGTCAAGCTTATTTAATTTGCACTCCTATTGTGTTTGTTCTGGTTATATATATAATATATACAGATGGTGGATTGAAGTTCTTCTACTGAATCAGTTCTTTCATCAGATATTTTGAAATGCGGTTGTACATGTTAATCAGGATACTGGCAAGATGATGTCCCATCAGTGTGATAAGGTGGCTGTGAAATTTGTGTGAACATACCTACATTGTCAATAGATGGCACCAGAAATTCATCAAGTGTGAAAGGCAAGTGAACTTCAAAATGACCATGATCGTAAGGACCGCTAAAGAGCAGGTATATAGACAAATGTTGACTGGGATTGTAAACTCAAGTATGTTCTCAAAAGTAAATGATGATATTGGCGGGAAGTATTTAGGAGATTATGATAATTTCTACTTCACCACCACATAGTCCTTAAGTATGCATGTACTAAACGTATTGTTGGGAAGAGTGTATGATCACTTTTCTTTTAATGAGAACAATGGAGAGCATGTCGACAAAGTTATCCCAATGTTGAGAAACAAAGTTAACAGCCATGTTGCGAAGTCATGTTCAAGATAAAGGGTGAAAAGAACGGGCAAAAAGATAAACATTTTTAAAAATTAAAAAAATAATTTCTTAGCTGTGGCTTGAACCCAGGACCTTTCACATGTTAGGCGGATGTAATAACCACTACACAATGAACTGCATGTTATTATGTGAAGGAACAATGATAGTTAACTCAAGCAGCATTGTTGGTCTCGATAACCCCCTCCCCCACACCCCCGGCCACCACCTTTGCTTTCCAACTATAAACTGATTGATCTGTGGTCGACCTCAGCGTGTGTTATCCATCATGCTTGTTTGCACATACTCGTTTAAGAGAAATATATATAGAGATTATTATTAGTTTTTACACTCCCATTATGTATCATAATAGGCAATTCAATATGAGTTGTATTCAATTTATTGTCAAAAGTCATTATAATTATAGACATTATAGTATTTATAGTAAGACAGTAAGAGCTAAAATTAAAATCTACATTTAACACTCAACCCTTTTGACTTTGATTTCATGTTGTCTTGTAATTTAAGGATCACTTTTACTTTTTGCATTAAACTTGACTGTGAGGGTCCTGGCTAGCTACTGTCATTTTCACCTCTCTTGAGTACTTCTCCTCCTACTACTACTAATACATTTTCATGGCTTAAAAATGGTTGCATAATTTTATGTAAAATATTTTGAACAGAAATTTTCCAAACCTACTTTACCATTGGGTATTGAGGCATAATGTATTTACAAGTCCAACTCACTTAAGACTTGACCTGGAAGATCAATGAATGCACCTAAAATCTAGAAGCCTGGTGCTCAGCTCATCCACTATTTCCCTGTTGGTGAAAATGAATAACAATACTTGTTGTGCTTTAGAAAATCATTAATATAAATTTAAAATGATTATGAAACCTTGTTATCATTTGATGGCTGGTGAACATTGGAACAATTTTCAATAATAATAATAATCAGGAAAGGAAGCCACTTAATATAAACTGCTTAGGGCAGCACTGATAATGGTAATGTCATGTGCAGCTTATATGCAAATATTTTACACAAATCATCAAACCTGCAAATATTATATGGGGGCGTCAAATTTAAAGTACTTTATAAAATTCTTTTAAAGTTGCATTTTAAATATGGCACAGGTGTGTATTATAAGTAGGTGCATTATTTTTGCAAGAAAATATGGTGCCCATAACTTAGTTATCAGTTTAAATTTGAAGTGTGTCTATAATAATAATAATAAAATTATAATTTATATAGTGCTGTATCCCAGCAAGGAGCCGGGCTCACAGCGCTTTACATGGAGATAATAACACATATATTAATTTAATAAACATTCATATCATACTATCTGCATAAATGACAATATGTTATACATCAGCTACGTTAATCATTAAAAGAAATTTTGTTTTAGTGTTAACTTTGTGCACAAAGAAGTTGTAACTTCTGAATAGTCTACATACTAGAAAATAATTTAATTGCAAGGGCTGGAAAACAAAAAGAATGATGGGTCTAAATATTATAATAATTAAACTGAGATTTAGTAACATTAATTAATTAATTTTTATTTAAAGGAAGGTACATTTTATGTGGGGTTATACCAGACTAGTCTTTACTATACTATATTACCCAAATAACCTCCACCATAGATAAGTTACATAATTTACAGATAGCCCTCTTCTTTAGTTTTTAGCATAGTGATTATAACATATTTTGTTTTGTTTGCTAAAAAAGGTTAGGTATTTGTTGTGCCTGTTTTCACACTTACCCTTACTTACTTTTTTCCTATCAATCTAATTACTGTCTTAAATCTTATTGATTAAATTGTAAAACAATTGACTTTTCAGTATTTAGTCTTTTTTAAGGATTGCTAAATTGCAGTGCAAGGAAACCTTTTTATGCCTCAAATTAATAGTTTTAAAAATTATTCTTTCTGATCAACTCTGGGTCTGTCAAATCAAAATGATTTTACAAGGCTTGTCAACATACTTAAGCATAATCTCAAAGTACTCAAACTAAAATTTGCACCACAATTAAATTTTAAACATTTTAGATCACAAGTAAAAACTTGTGCAGGCGTTTGAAAATAAGTGCGTGAGGAAAATTCTCCAGATCTCTTATTTAGAACATAAGACCAATGATTATGTCAGGAACAAAGTAAACTCTATTGCAGGTCATCAAGAAATTTTTATAACAACAATTAAGAGACGTAAGATTCTGTCATGCTCTGCGATATGATACCCTGACAAAAATTATACTTCAAGGCACCTTAGAAGGGGGTCACGAAGAGGATGACAACGGAAAAGTTGGCTTGACAACTTACAGGAATGGAGAGTGATGGGATTGAGTGAATTACTGGCCCCCGCTCAAGATAGGCAACTGTGGAGATCGTTATCTGTTGATGTGTCTGTGTGCAACAGTCAAAGGACTGATGATGATGATGATGGGCTCCCTACAGTCTGCAATTTTGATACTTATTTCAATAAATTTATTTCATTACAATGAGTTTAGACATATAATTATGAATGATAAATTTCATTGTTTTTTTTTTTTTTAGGAACATTGAAAATAATTTAATAGTTTCCACCGATGAGGAGGAGTCAGATTCACAGTCAGTTAGTGGACATCGAGTAACCAGACAACAACGCCGTCCCACTAGACAGCATGTTCACATATCAGTTTCACAGGAAAATCTTGCTAAATATGGAAGTAGACGTGGCATTAGGCATGCTCGCAGAGTTGATAACTGTAAGTCAACAAAAAGTGCAGAAAATGTAAAACTTTGGGCATAATTCACTGCAAAGTCCAAAATATTGGTTTATCTTATTTTGAAATGTAAGAAGCAGTGCTGGGATAAATCAATTAATTGGCTTTTTGTATAATTTTTAATAAATATTTCAGTGTGTCTACCAATAATCGCAAAATTAAGTATGAAAGTATTAGATTTCATGGTGGCTAAAGAGCCATCACTTTTTGCTATTAAAAATGTTTAAGAGGTCTTGGTTTTTCGAATATTTCTTTAAGTAAAAGACCATACTTAAAAAGTCTGGTGTGTTGCTTTCTAATAAAAATTATGAATTAATTTAACAAAAAAATAAAATAAAAATGGGAAAGTGAAAAGAATGATAAATTAATAAAAAAAATTGTGGCAAATGCCATAAGATATCCTTCCCTAATGCCGCAAGGTTTCCTTTCCGTATGCCACACTTCAACAGACTGACTATCCATCTTCAAAACAAACAATCCTTGGTTATCATAAAAGATCTTAATCTCTTCAAATTTATACAAACAAATCCACACCAAAATAAATTGACTAAATAAAGCCAACAATGAAAAACAAATCTTAATGAACAATAACATATCAAATGAAACCAAACCTTGGTCATTTGTGACAGAACTTAATTGATAAAATTATGGTTTAGGGAATTTGTTAAAATTGGGTCTGCGGAAATAAACTATTAATTTCTCACTTAATCGTTAACATTTAATTGATTGAATATTGATTACAATAATTTTAATCAATAAAAATTCAATTAAAATCTAAGAACATATTTATAATATTTTTGTTTCAATTTATTAAAAAATAATTAATAAACAATATAATAGCCCAGATCACAGGATCTGTGTCGCTGACGAACATAGTACAACAGTCCATAGCAGTTAAAAAGGTTAAAAATATATTTCTATCTGTGAGACAGGGGAAATAACTCAATCAAACAAAAAATGTCAATTAGCTGTTTTTGATACTTCCCTTGAGATGTTTGGCTTTAATCGAAATTAACAATTAACTCATGAAATTAATTGTTAACTTTTCAAAAGTGGACTATTAAATTTAAGTTAATCGTTACCAGCCCTAGTTAAAATCCTTATTTTCAACTATTTGTTAATATTTTCATTTATTTGTTAATCTACACACTTCCCCCATACAGAGAAGAACTTGTGTAACATGGAATAAAAATTATACTTGTGTCTTCTCAGTGAGATTTTTGTTGAACCTCGAGGAAAAAGATGAAGACATTGTTATGAATGATCCTGCATCAACCTTGGAGCCAACAACCTCTATTTTTGAAAAATTATTTGATGACCCGGATAAAATGGATGTGAGTACAGGATTGTTGAATTTATGTATTTAAAAGTTCAAATACTAATTTTATCATGTTACCACATCTCAAGAATTATTTAGTATTAAATATATTATTGTGTTTTGAGTATTACATTTTACATTTAAGCTAAATTTTGTGCTCAGGTTTAAGTTTTTTTCAGCATTTATGGTCTGGTTAATAAATGTCTATTTTTACATTCAGTATAAATTTAAATTACAATTTTGTATGTCATTATTGACATCATAAGTTAAATAGTTAATATCTTCATCATTCAAAATCAGCAAATTTCTTTTAACTTATTGAAAATATATTAATTTTAATATAACTAAATGTCATTAGCACATGTTCTGAAAAATGTGGATATCAGTTCATATAATTGGATCCTATTCTACCAATAGTTAAAGTGAACTGATATCCATTTTTTTAATTTTTGAAAATAATGGATGGTATGGACTTAAGAAACAAGTTGTGGTGTTAGAATTATAAATATTTGTGACTTGTTAGCTATGCTGTGCCATTACTTTCTGTTAAATTTCTGTTTTAAAAATCATTACAAAGACTACATTGTCACAATTGGATATGAAGTGGTTAGAAAATGTTGTTAAAATAATCTTACATAATATATTTAACTACCTTTTTGTGTTTTTTAGGGTTTATGGGAAGATCAAAGACTATTATCATATAATACTTATATAAACTAATCAAATACCTGTATAACGGTTCAAAATAATGCAAGCTAATAAATAAAATTATAAGTGATTGAGATCTGTTTGAATAATAATTGTAAATCATTTTAACCACCAAAAACAATTTTTAATTATTATAAACATGGTACTCCATTATTAATTAATTGAATTTAACATGCCTACATAGAGGATCTTTTAAATTACTGTTTTAACTCATTGACTGCACACTATGACAAATGTTGGTGAGTGAATACCATTGTCTTCCTTACCAGTTATGAATAATTATTTTACACACGTGTAATGTCAAAACAAAATTTGAATAAAAAATTTGCTTCTCTAAATTTTCTCTGTGTTATACATCACTGACATTGCCTTGCCTATTTCTAAACAAAAAGAATTTACAAAAGTTAAATTATACGTTCACCTTAATCTTATTATTTTATAAGGCTTTAATTAAAGAACTTAAAACTGTAATTGATTCAGTAAAGTTTGAGTTGATTGTTAAATTCTACACCTGTATTTTTTGTTTGTGTTGTTTTTTTTTAAACGCACAGTTAAAAACTAATCATTATTAATTTTATTTGAACATTTCAGCAGGTTTCTTCCAATGTGAGCTTGTTTATTTGTAAAATGGAAGAACAATGTAGATGGGCTCTAGGCCAAATTCCTACTAATTTTTCCTCAGATGTGGAACAGCTTTATTGAAAGTTCTGAGGAAGAACAGATGAAAATCCTCAACTACCGAGGCTTGCATGTGATAAAAGAGGCAGATGAGGGGGAGTATGATGGTGGGCAGGTGAAAACTGATGAAGACAATTGGGTCATGATCTTAGATGAGAGAAGTGGTAAATATTGATTGAATAATAATTTTTACTACAAAAGTTAAACTGATTTGGATAGTTACTCAATAAAGTCAATAGTTTTTTTTTACTCAATAGGTTTTAAATCTATTATTTTTAAAGCAAATATTAAGACCTGAAATACAAATGTTCTTCTTTTTTACATCATAATTTTTAAAACTATTTCATTATCATGAAATGGCTATTTTAAAAAATCTTAAGGTATTTTTTTGCTAGTTTAATGAAAGTTATTTGAGATTTCTTTAATGTTATATAAATAGGATTATTGGTGGCAACAACATGTTACATATTTTCTATCATCTATGAATAAAGACACATTTTACCTAATATGATTGGTCATATAACTACTACCTTTTAAATATCTACTTGAAATTTTTCAGACCACCCTGCTTTCAGCCCATTGCAGTGCTACAACAGAGTAGACAGAAATATAAGATCCCTTCTCAAACGCAGACAGCTCCCTATGGTGAGATTGAAGTTTAGTTGTTGTTTTTTTCTTTGAAAATGTCATTTTTTAAAAAAAAATAAGTCAAAATTTGTTTACTATCCTTTCAAACAAAGATGTTGAATAATAACATTTCTTAATTCCAAGAGTCATTACATGAATAAATATAGGTAGAGATAAAAAGACATTTGACAGTTAAACAATAAATAGATGACTAGCACATTAGCATTCAAATACAGTGGTACCTTGGTGTAAGTCCATAATTCAATCAAAATCCTTGGACTATTACTAAACAGGACATTTACCAAACATATTTTTCACCATAAGAAATGAAGGGAAAATGATTAATCCTTTCACATGAAAAAACATTGTTTTATGAATATTATACATTTATTGATGTGGTGTTATGATATAAATTTAAACACTGCTTAAAACTAAAATTCATTAATAAAAAGAATTGAGCCCAAATATATGCAACACTAGCCGAAATAACAACATCCTTGTTTTTAACATTCAAAGAAATCATTGTTCTAGCCATATGGTAAACTGCAACAAAGTCCCTGATACGCATGCTACTTTCGTACTTTTCAACAATCTCATTTTTCACCTCCATTGTAATCCTAACCATTTTTTTGTTGTTGCTTGGTTCCTCTCATTAATTTTCTTAGAATTCATGGTTAGTGAATTTACTTTAAAAAAATTATGAGTAAAAAACAAAAACCTTGGAAAATTCAGTAATTGCGCAAGTTTTTCACTGTATGGTTGCAACTACCATACAAACATGAGAGATAACAAGGTTAGCCAGTTTTTGTGTGATTCATACAATTTATGCTAAGTGATGTGTCATTTTGACTTACAAAAGTTTGAGTATGCATGCGGGTCGTATTCCAAAATAAAGGTCTTGTACCAAGTGTCAAGGTATGAGAATCACTGCGAGTAGTTGTGAAATAATTGTTAGTGATAGTCAAAACAGTTCAGTAAACATAACACTGAGTGTTAATTACGCATGATTTTTTGAAGAATGCCAGTCGGGCTATATATAGTGTGGGAGAGCGAAGACTAGGGTTAGTACAGCAGTGTGTTGTGATGTGTTGAGACAGGCTGGAGACTATGGAGATAGTCATAGGTCGGTGGAGTGTCTAGAACATTATCGAGGTGTGCTCGAGTGTTAGGGACAGTCATGAAAAGTTAGACTTATGATGAAGTAGCCTGATGTTTGGATGTACCTGATGAAGTGGCTCTTATTATATTGCTGGTTTGGCAGTCCTTGTGCATCCACTGTTGCAATCTGGGTCTGGATGAAGTAAGACTAAGTCTCGACTCTTGTCAATATATACTATACTCAAGTCTTTATTGTGACAACAATACAATTGCAGCCACTGCTTCAGCAATATAATACAGTCATTACATCAATCAGGTACATCCAATAACAGGCTATGCACATGGACATCAGGCTACTGAACAGTTTTGACTATCGCTCACAATTATTTCACAACTACTTGCAGTGATTCTCATACCTTGACACCAAGCAACATGTTTTGCATTGAAACAGGATTTATTCCAAAGTAGATGTATACCAAGATACTACTGTAATTGGTTTCTCAAATTTAATTAAATTGCTGTTATAAAAAAAAAGCCTATCTCCATACTAAAAAATAAAACTAAAATATTAACTTTCCTTCTGAATTTTGAATACATTTTTTATACATATTATGCATTTTATGAATTTAAAAAATGTTAATGAAACATGTGAATTATAAATGTACAAATAATTTTAGTTTGTTGATACTGTAAAAAATAACATTTTCACAAACCAAATAAATTGATGTAGTCTTAAATTACTGTTTTGTCTACCCAGGGAATGCTTGCAAACCTTGAGAGGGAAATCGTCACATTCTTCCATGATTTCCCCACCTCTGTCTTTGTGTCCAGCATTTCGAGTAGCTTTGAGAGGATGTTACTGCATGCCCTTTGCCAGTATCTGAACCTTCATTCCCAGAGTAAGAACGGGCTACATTTTATCATGCTTATGGCATTTAAAATATAAAACAGCTGATACTTAAAATATTAGTTTTTTTAATAATTAAAATTTCATTATTAAATTGTATCAAGAATCCTGTTAGAACTTTGAACTTTTTATTTAAATGAATGCTATGATAAGGCTCCTGTTTTACTCAGTGTAAATAACAGTGTTACATCAACACTTGACCCAGTGAGAATTCAAAAGGGTTAATTTTCTGTGATAACAAGAACTTTAGCCTGATCAGTTAGTTAAGATAAGCTAATAGTATAGCTCAGATGACTTTAACAGTAACCATTATATTCTTTGGTCTCTTAATATCTGAAACATCATTTGATTATTTTATGTAAAAAGTTCTCCCCATCAAAAGTTAAAGAGATCTTAATTTTTTAATTAAATTATCTGGCTTATAAATGAAAGAGCTTGTGTATCTGTAATGTTGATCAAGGTGATTTTACCCAACTGTAGGTTATGATGATGGTGAATCTCGGAGAACACAAGTTGAGAACCATAACCAGATTTTTCGCCCACCCTCTTTACTGTTATCCGAATACCTGCAGCAGAACCAGCGTGTGTTGTAAGAGGTGGCCTAGACCCACTGTAAGCTGGATACACCTGTGAGTGCGTCAGGCCTCCACTCCTAACACCCTGGAAAGTCTCTCTGGAAACAGCAGTGTGGAAAAGATTCTCAAATATTTTATTTTATTAATTGTACTTATTTTCCTCTGTGCGGCGACTGTTGCTATTATCAAGCATTTGTTTCTCACTGTGGGGAAATAGGTTGGAAGGTTTCTTCATCAATTACTACTGGAAAAAATTTTTTTTTTTTTTAAAGAAATGGAACTTTTTCTTTGAACATTTGTATTTAACAGCTGATATGAATAAAAATGTATTCTTGGAATAAAATGAAAACTATGTTTCCTCTTTAAAAAAAATCAAAAGTGGGAGTTATTTAAACTGTGATTGGAAAATTTTTATAATTGTAAATGTGTATTTATAAGTTTCACATTTATTTCTTTGGTTTATGATTTTTAAATAGTTTTTTGTTATTACCCTGTAAAAGGGTAATTGGCCTTACCAATAGAATATTTTTGATTGATTTGGCAACGTTTTTCTTTTAAACTGTTTCAGCCTTATTTAACGTTATATTGGCTAGTCATATTGTTTTTATTGCAATATAAAAAAAACCCAACAATAAAGACTGCCAAATCTAAATACTATTGAATTTTAGTATTGGACATGCTATTAAATGTATAAAACCCTTTCCCATTTTTAAATTTAAACTTTATTTTTAAACATTGACATTTCTTTCCATTGATGTTAATTCCTGTACAAAAATTTCTGCTGATTTTGACAAAGAAAGCAGTCTAATAGATGTTTTTTTTTGTTTTTTTTTTGGTTGTTTTTCTTAAGCAAGGAAAGAACAATTTTAAGATTTTTACAGTTAAATTAGCATTTAAAGATTGTGTTGGCCCAGGTATTATCAGATGTGCTTTTGTCAACATAATTCAAGTATAAGATTGTGTTGTCAAGCGTATTATTATGATTTGAAGAAAGTATATAGACAAAGATTTTTCAAACTAATTTCTTATCCATGTTTAAGGGGCATTTGTAAATGCTCTGAAATATGCTTTTAAGTATTTTTAGTGATATTAACAATTAAGTGTACTTGAAAATTAGAAAATGTATCATTGGCTGTAATAGTTCATGTCATTGTGCTTGTGGAATTCTCGTGTCTTAAAATAAATATTGTTGATCTCGATAGGAATATTTCTTGCATACTTTTTTGTCAGAAACAGAGAGTTCCTTGTTATACATTGTGATGTGTTTATATGTAACACAGTAACACTCAAAATTTAGGGGGCAATGTTTTTGTTATTTTTATAGATGCTTTATCTGCTAATAAAATCCACGGAACTAGAATGCATTTACAAGTGCAAATAACAAGAAACATTAAAACTATACAATAAGTCACAAAGAAAATTGTACTTTGGTACTGAAATTTGTTAATATTAAGTGACTTTCATTGATTTCAACTCCCCCTATAATTTGTTACTTTATTCACTACCAGATAAATTAACTACCTCATATTTCTCTTGAAGCATTAGGAGAATAAAAGTGGCAGAATATATGCCACCCAATAATGAAAATTTAGCCGCATATTTTGACAGCTGTATATTTGAAATAAACTCTACCAGTACATACATTACCTGTAACACTGTAGTATCACTTGGGAAACATGGATTAAATTTTTGGGGGGGTAATTTTGTAAAAACATTCAAATATAAATCATCAAATCAATTCCTTTATTTTATCACTGTCTGTCACAGATATCTATAAGTATAGGTTTACAACATTTACAGTCAATGTCAGCAAAGAGATATTTCCATTTGTGCTTATCAACAATTACCACAACTGAAATTGCAGAATTGTGGCATAGCTTTTTTAAATTCCAATAATCTAAGAACTCATGATTCTAAGAATGTGGACACCAAACTTGATGTAGTTTCAAGGGTACAATTGTATAAAAGTTAAATTTCACAATGTTTATTTTCAACCCTAAAAGTTCCTATATTGTTTATTTGATGGTGGAGGATATCACTGAAGGTATATCACATTGACTTATAACCGGTAACTGCTGCTTCCCGTGTTTTGTCGACACCTTGCGGCGACGCTGGAGTGTCCTCTCCAGAGGTGATGCAAGCCTGGGCGGGTATTATGGAGAATTAGCTGCTGCCCATACAGCATATCCCCCCTCTCCACGTCAATGGTGTAACCAAGGGAACGACTTGCGTCGATGCAGCTTGGCTGCCATTGGCGTCGCAGGAGCTGCCGGTATGTATATAAGTCTTATGTATAGACCGCCTGTAGGTGCTCCAATTCCTGATTTTCTTTCAGGGTTTACTCCCTTAGCCTTTCCCGCAAGGCAGGTATAGCCGCAAGGCAGCGGAGGATTTGTATTCGGAGTTTCCTTCTCCTAGATGAACTACCAGCCAAGGTTTTAACGAGCATCATCTACCCGTAGGGGTGCCAGAACCGGGGTTTGAACCCGTGACCGATTTTTATTTTTATTTTAGAATTTTTTGGTGCCGCAGCGCACTAATACTTTGACCACCGCGCCCCCCAGCACCAGCTGGACCTCATTATCACCAGGCGTGCACAACTACCTAGCGTCCTACTCACTCGCAGCTATCACAGTGCCGACTGTGACACGGATCATTCCCTTGTCGCCAGCAAAGTACGAATAATGAGGAAAAACTCGTACCACACAAAGAAAAAGGGAAGTCCACGCATCAATACCTCCTGCATGAAAGACCCTGCGATAGCGCAGCTGTTCAAAGACAAGGTGAAGGAAAGTCTCTCAAAGATGTCCCCATGCGTCACCATTGACTCCAAATGGACGCATCTGAGAGACACAATCTATACATCCGCAATACAAGCCTTTGGCAAAAAATCTCACAAAAACACGGACTGGTTTGATGAACATTGGGACGAGATGAAACCCGTCACTGAAGCAAAAAGGAAAGCTCTTATGGCTTACAAGGAAAAGCCTACACCCGACAATTTGCATGCCTTAAAAACAGCTAAGTCACTTGCCCAAAAGGTTGCACGTAAATGTGTCAATACCTACTGGCTTAAGCTCTGTTCCAGTATACAATCAGCTGCAGACATGGGCAATGCAAAAGTCATGTACGAAAACATCAAAAAGGCAACGGGCCCCTTGACGTCAAAAGCTGCTCCCCTAAAGTCCAAAAGTGGAGAAATTATTCAAGACCAGGCAGCACAGCTAAAACGGTGGGTTGAGCATTATCTGGAATTGTATTCAACAGTTACCACAGTCTCCAGCACCGCTCTAGATGACATCCCAGATATGCCACTCATGGAAGAACTTGATGTCGTGCCCACACAGGAAGAGCTGAGCAAAGCAATTGACAGTCTAGCTTGTGGAAAAGCGCCTGGGAATGATGGAATACCACCAGAGGTTCTAAAGAGTGGCAAGACAGCTTTACTCCAACCATTGCACGAGATTCTGTCCCTCTGCTGGGAACAGGGCTACATCCCCCAAGACCTAAAGGATGCAAATATAGTGACACTATATAAAAACAAAGGTGATAGGAGTGATTGCAATAATTATCGCGGCATTTCACTCCTTAGTATTGTAGGAAAGACCTTTGCCCGCGTTATACTAAAACGTTTACAAAGCCTAGCATCCCGCGTCTATCCAGAATCTCAGTGTGGTTTCCGGTCCGGTCGGTCTACCATAGACATGGTGTTCTCCATACGACAGCTCCAGGAAAAATGCAGAGAGCAGCAGATGCCACTATACATTGCATTTGTGGACCTTACAAAAGCCTTCGACTTAGTCAGTCGCAACGGGCTATTCCAAATACTGGCAAAAATTGGATGTCCCCCTCACCTACTTGCCATCATCAGACAGTTCCATGAAAATATGCTTGGCACAGTGCAGTTCGATGGAGCTAAGTCAGAGGCCTTCCCTGTCAGCAGCGGAGTTAAACAAGGTTGTGTACTCGCACCAACACTCTTCGCAATATTCTTCTCTGTACTTCTTCGATACGCATTCAAGGATAGCAGTGAGGGAATCTGGTTACATACCAGAGCTGATGGAGGACTTTTCAACACTGCCCGCCTCCGAGCCAAGACCAAAACGACGGATGTCCTAATTCGAGAGCTACTATTTGCGGATGATGCGGCACTAACAGCACATACAGAATCTGGTTTGCAACAACTCGTGTCAAGCTTCTCCAATGCCTGCAAAGAATTTGGTCTGCAAATCAGCTTGAAAAAGACAAACATCATGGCCCAAGACACTCGACCTCCTCCTACCATAAATATCGATAATGAAAACTTGGAGGTTGTGGACAGCTTCACCTACTTGGGATCCAAGGTCTCCAATACACTGTCCATTGAAGAAGAAATAAACAGCAGAATTGGCAAGGCAGCCGCAACAATGGCTAAACTAAATAAGCGGGTCTGGCAAAACACCAAGCTAACGGAGAAAACCAAACTGTGCGTCTATCGAGCCTGTGTCATCAGTACACTACTATATGGGAGCGAGACATGGACCACTTATACATCACAAGAGCGTAAGCTTAACAGCTTCCATTTGAGATGCTTGCGCCGCATCCTTGGTATTAAATGGCAAGACAAAGTGCCTAATAGTGAGGTCCTAACGCGTGCCAATACCCAAAGCATGTTCTCAATTCTTAGTGAAAGACGCCTGAGGTGGCTAGGACATGTCAAAAGAATGAGCCCCGGCCGCATCCCGAAGGACCTCCTATATGGTGAACTTGCTTCAGGAAAGAGGAAAACAGGTCGCCCACGCTTGCGATTTAAAGATGTCTGTCAAAGGGACATGAAAGCAGCCAAAATACATACAAGTGACTGGGAGTGTACGGCAGAAGACCGATCTACGTGGCGCACAGTTGTCAAAGAGGGCGTCATAGTAGCCGAGGAGCGAAGAATGGAGGAGGCTGCAGACAGAAGAGCTAGGAGAAAGGCCAAAACATTTGGAAGCTCAGAACTCGTGTGTAAAAACTGTGGCAAAGACTGTCACTCAAGGATAGGACTGCACAGCCACTCGAGAAAATGCAACCCAACCCAACGGTGATGCACCATCGTCTCGCGAGACGGAAGGATGCCGAATATCACATTGATTAACTCACTTATGCTCAAAACAAACACACATGGAGAGAAAAGACTCAATTTATAAACTAAAAAAAAAAACTAACTAAAATTACTTGATTCATCAAAGTTTATTGCAATGTAGATTGTATCGAATTGAAACCCACTTCCCAGTATCCTAATGAGCTGAAATTTTTGCAGGCACACTTGTGGTGATCATAAAAATGATCTATCAAATTTCATATCAATCGATATTTAAATTTATGCATTTTTAGATCATCACTATGTACCTGTAAATGTTTATGCTAGCCTGTCGCACGGTGCATATTATATTCAACACACTTTTATAATATTTTCCCGATTTTTAAATGTTTATGCTAGTATGTCACTCAGTGGGTATTATATTGAACATGCTTTTAGTTATTTCTCATATATAAAAAATTAATAGTGAAAAACTGTTTTTTTAATGTTTTTAGCGCATTTTCGAGAAGTCGAATGCGCTATTGCACCCGTTTTGTCCGTCTGTCATCACCTTTGATCACAGCATCCATAAGTCCTAGACCCATGATGTATATATGTTTTTTGTATGTCCTGACCTGCCATTTGTGCATCAACACTCAGTTACTCGATCCGTTAAAAAACCCCGTTAAAACTACCAAAAAACTTTGCGAATCGAGAGGTAACACTGGCGCAGGGAACGGCCGCCATTGCCGGAAGTCGAATACATCATTTTTCAAGCATTCAAGAGTGGTGCGAAGGCGTGCAAAAGAATTAGTTTTTTTTTTTTTTTAGTTGACGTCATTAGAATATGTGTAAAAGTTTAGAGAGTTTTACGTCATCATTTGTGGTGACTTGTAGTTAGATTAAAGAGAAAATAAAATTTTTTAAAATGTAAAGAAATGACTTTTAAATTAAAAAAATGTCAGGTATATTCATTACACAAGAAAATTCATAAAAATATGTCTAAAATCTAAACACAATTACTGATAACTACATAATGCTGATATCTAACATAAGTACTGATACATAATACGAAAATGCGCTATTACGTCCTGAGTTCCAATAGGGACCAGGCTTAACATGATTTTTTTTTTTTTAAATAAATTTTGATCTCATCAAATTTATAAAGAAAATGTTATTTGACAATAATAGTCAACATACTAAATTATGTTATTTTAAAATCCCTTATATAAACTTCCGGGTAAAAAGAAACGTTAAAAAATGACCATCTGCCCACGATGATATCGAGCTGAAATTTTGCACATATACTTGTGTCACCAAAATTTCAGATCGATCGAATTTACGGTATTTAAATTAATGCATTTTTAGTTTATCTGTAAATAACTGTATGGTAGCCATCTGTTGTTCACATTCACGTGTTTGCTGGAGTTCAGTCTCGCCATCGGTGACCACAACCCCCCCTCCCGATTTACATCCAGGGGATTTCAGTCACATTCAGTCTGTAAATGTTTGTCGCCCGGTGAAATTATTTTGAATAGAATTTATGAATACTTTTAGTTCTGTTTCATGTATAAGGGATTTATAGTCAAAAACTTTATTTTTACGGTTTTTTTTAATATTTTTTAATCGGGAGTTACTTTGCATATCGTCACGGACAGGAGGGAAGGACGGGAAATAAATTGCGAATTATGTATATTGATAATCAATACTTTTATTTATGTCTCTTACATAGGGACTAGCTAAATACCCACGCTTTGCACCAGAAAATTAGGATTTCAGCTAGCGTTGAGAACCCGTGTAACACCAATTCAAAACACCAATTGATTTCAATAATCATCATGATGGACATACTTTTTTCGTCAGTATTTGATAAGGTCGTGTACAATCAAATAGGAAATAGAATAACAGTGATCAGTAAGGGCTCCTGTGGAAAATGGGTGCAGGATGACGTGCATATTTCATAAGGCCTGAAGATTTCAATCAACGCCATATAGAGATACGTGTCTTTATTTATTTAAATTGTTTAAAATCTAATGGGAAATAAAGCTTTACAAGTTTACAAAACAATTATTTTGTGTCCCGGCCATAGAGGAGCAGACGTTAGGAGTTAGTATCCTACAGAATTTAATTTTTTAACGATCAAATTTGCTCAATAATTCATTCATATACCTAGTATCCAGTGGCGTAGCTAAGAATTTGAAGTGTTTTGGGCTTGGGTTTCCTGGTGGCTTAACTATTATGGGGCACCCCACATACATGGCGGTGCGTAATATTTATTGTAAAAAACATTTCTGACACTAATATGGGGGCCCGGGTAGACTGTCGAATTTGACCCCCTCTCCTTCCCATAGCTACGCCACTGCTAGTAACCCCTGTTTAAAATACCTTTGATTTAACTCATGTTTAAAAATGTCACTTATTAGGGACCCCCGGTCCCTAATAAGTGGTGTTTAAAAATGGCACTTATTAGGGACCCCCGGCCCCTAATAAGTGGTGTTTTTAAAAAAATAATGACATAAACCTTCGAGAAAGTAAACTTAAAAAAACTTCCAAAAGAATAATGGATTGGATTAAAAAAAAAAAAACTATAATAAGGGCCCGGGGCCAGTAGCGTATCTAGAACTTTTGCCGCCCGGGGCGGTCTCCGATTTGCCGCCCGGGGCGGTCTCCGATTTGCCGCCCTTTTTAGAGGCCATTCATAATTGACGTCACGCGTCAGGAGGAATGGGATCACACATTTGTGACAAAGGGGAATGGTTAAAAATTGTGTCGTCATATCATAAACGCACAACTCTAAATAAAAGCTCAACTTAAAGATTTGATTAATGACACTTTATTTAATGACGTTTTACAAGGCTTCACGCGTGTTACGATATTATCGTGCAGGCTTCCACTAAAAACATACTCAAATGACAAAAAATTGATTTGAAACATGCTCATTTTCAAATAGAAAATACGGTTTTTATGGGTGGGGTGGCCAAAGCTTTGTGACGTCATATGGAAGATTTTATGACGTCGTGTGACGAGAGTGAGGGGCGAGGGGGTTAAAATTTTGCCAAAATAGCGTGAAGTCATTTATGGATGGCCCCTTAAGTCAATCATATGATGGATTTTTATAAATTAATAGAAATGAATAAATAATTGTAATTGAAGCGAAGTAAAGGTGGGAATCATTTTACCTTTGCATGCCATATTTATGTAAGCGGTAATAACAGAGGGCGCATAAAATGATATACCAATAAATACACATTTATAAAAATACAAAATAATTTTTGTTAAGTTTAGAGGAAAGTTACTGAGGTTGCAGGTCCATAACCACGACCCCCCCCCCCCACCATGAGGCAACACATATTCCAAAAAACATTTCCAATTAATATGGTTTTATTTTGTATACATAGATAAATGAATTTTTTAAAAAAGAAATTGTATACATTAGAATGTAATAATATTTATACTTTTAGTTTACTAACTTTCATAGTAGAAAAATCGTGTATTATGATATCGAAATTTCAAATTATTTTTAATATCTTGCTCTATGGTCAATATTGCAAGATTTTATTGTCAAAAATCACTAATTGAGGAACAAAGATTTTTTTTTGATCAACTTCACCTTTGAGACGCTCCTTTCACAACTAGCAACACTGAATGTTGAGAAAATTCTTAGAAAAATTACAATTTTTCTGTTGGGTACATAATTTTTCAATCTATACTGTTGAATAACTTTTAATAGATAAAAGGGTATTTCCCTTCGTTTTTATAAAGTAATGCCTTCATTTAGTAGTGTAGGTCAAGCTATAAAAACCGGGATTCTTTTTCTTTCAATATTGAAAATTTCTCTATCAATGTCAAAAGAGTAATTTATTTGATGTGCAAATTCTTCAGTTAGCATGTAACATCGTATGACAAAGACATGGTATTATATACGAATATTTTATTGTAAGGATATGCACCTGATCAAAGCTTTCTTTTATTTATTTTAAATTCTATCCATTGATAAAAACAATTCTCGTTGCACTTTTTGTTCTAAAGCTATAACTACGTCTTCTGAATTTTCACCACTCACATTTCATCACAAATTGTTTTGGATGATATAACAGCGTTTAGTATTAGCATGTCGCGTTGTTCCATTAAATGGGTTTGTAGTAATTTAAAAAAATAAATAAGGAAAAAAAGCAATTTGGCAGAAATTGAGATAGCATAAAGTATACAAAAGAACAAGGATGCATTGAATTAAGCAGAATTCCAGCATCTGATTTCGTTTTACTAGTTAATTATCGGATGTCAATTTTAATTATTTATGCTGATTGTGGTGTCAATTAACCGAAAAATTTGAATATTTTCATATTTTTGTCATAATTCAAAGTATTTGCTACTTTAATTCAATAAAAATGATATAAATTTAATTTTTAATAATTCCTTTACAATACTTTTAGGAAAACTGAAACAGTAACATAAATTACTACTCGCAAGTTAAACACAAGTTTGCAAGTTTCAACTACCATGTCATATAGGCACTTTTTTGCCAATCATTCTACGCATATGAAAATTCTACGCAAAAACTGCCGTGGCGATATTAATAGCACATATTTTTCAGCCCAGCAATGACGTGCTTTTTGTGTGTAATTTTCATAAATCTGTTACGTATACTGATTGATTTTCCAAACAAATACATTTTTTGAGCGATCTCAAATTTTTCAATGAGTTTACATATAACAACCAAATATGTAATCAATAAATGTTGTGCGACCCGTTAATTAAGATTCAAAATTATAAATATTTTTGTTTCACCTTGGTTTTACCCCCACAAATAATTAAAGGGTGGTTGTCGGAAATGGCTGTACTTTTTTAAGTGCCCACAAATGCCGCCCTCAAAATGTGTGCCGCCCGGGGCGGACCGCCCCCACCGCCCCCCTCTAGCTACGCCACTGCCCGGGCCCCTATCGGTGTAAAGTTCACAATCTGGATCATGATGGATATATTTGTTTTTCAATATTTTGAAAAAAAAATGTGTAAAATCAAATGGTTAAAATTTTTTAAACCGTTTACAAAATTTAGATTATGGCCCTCGGCTCGAAAAGAATGAAACATAAAAAAATTAATACCCTACTTCAGGGGTCTTCAAACTTTTTTGCCGAAGGGCCTCATTAACTGTTTGGGAGCCGACTACACAACCCAACTACTAAGTTTTGTGGTAAACTAAAGGTAAAAATAGTTTTTTTTTTTTAAAGATTAAAAGGTAGCCTATCCAGGAGCGGATGAGAAGGCCTAGCCCCTGGCTCATCTGGTCTGCGGGCCGTAGTTTCGAGACCCCTGCCTTACGGTAATTTAATATAGGCCATCAATTTTTTTTAAATTCCAAGTTTTGTTAAATCCATTTACATAATATACAAAGTTTAAACAAATTTTATTTAAAATAGCCCATATAAGGTGAAAAGGCTACATTTTTGGCCGCCGGCCCCCCGTGAGTGATAATTTAATTAATTTTTTTTTTTTGCCCGTTTCCAATGCGGAGGGTACTCAAAAACTTTCCAAAATTTCATGCTCTATCTACACGCGAGGTTTGAGTTTTAATGATGAATCCGTTTTATAAAGGTCATATAAGGAAAACATTACATTTGGGCCCCCACCCCACTCCCTCGCTTGAGATGGAATTTTTACATTTCTTTTAGCCTATTATCGTCGGGAGAGCGTGCTCAACAACTTCCCAAAGTTTCATGCTCCTACCTACGCGGGAAGTTGGAGAATTAGTGTTGAGTCAGTGAGGAATATTTTACTTTTGTTTATATAGATTTAAAGTAATTTTGTTTTTACCGGTTGTTTAATTCAAGGAGTGTAATCTCCCATTCTAAAGATTAGTAAAAAAAAAAACAAAAAAAAAAAACNCCCCCCCCCAGAGAAGGACGTAAGGAGGCCACATGTCCAGAGAGCGACCAAACCTGGCGGCACTTGTGGGTAAGAGCAAACTTGGGATATTGCTAGATGTGGCTGACATGATATTCCTTAAAAAAAATGACGAGCACTGGCCGTGGATCATCATTCTCACAATACATATCCTGAGAAGAAAAAAGAAGAAAAACTAATGTTACCACTCCTTGTTCTTTAATCATGGGCGAGTGGCGTGTAATGCTCACATGCAACCACACATACACACGCACGCACAAAGAAAGAAAGTGGCTTTAGACCGAGTCTGTGCACATTGAATGTCGGAAACCAGGCAGCAATAAACCTTAGATAACTTCATACAACCCTCAGATAGACATAAGTTTTCTTATGTTGTATGCAAGAACAAACACATACAAACTCTCGTTATTCCCGTATGGAATTTGGGCGTGGAATGGGTTACCTGAGGAAACCAGGAAAAACAACCCTTTTATCTACATTCAAAACTCTAATTAGAGTGCAGGGCAGGACTCTACACAAACAATGGATAAGCATAGGACGCAATAATCTTCTGAATAGAAGGAGCATCTGTAACAGATAATATTAGATAATGAGATTTTGAAACTGACGTTTGACACTGAGAATATCATAGTAAGATTTGAAATAGAGGCATCCAATGTAGAGAGCTGATTTCGAATGCGTATCAGTTAATCTCGTTCGGTGTGCCAACCTTACATAACGAATGCGCGTACATATTTTCTTACTAATTGTTGCGGCATCTCTATCTCCTTGAAGTCTATTCCATTATCTGAAACGAGACGTGACGCTGTAAACACATTATGAGAACCGCCGTGAAAGAGTTAGGGAAATTGTGATCCAAGGAAATCAAATTAGGTAACTTGGGGCGAGAACGTTTTGAATACCCATATAAAAAGAAACGTTGCGTACATTTAAACCCCGCTATGGAGCTCAGTGTAACTTGTATAGGTAACAAACGTACAGACAACGAATGACATGGTTGACCAAAGTCAAGGAACGGGATTTTTATCAGGAACAAATGATGACTTCTTATTATAACTATAAAACAAAATAAATTTTAAAAAACCGAAGGAAAGTGACTGTGAAGATGGTGACAGAAACCCAGATGGTGGAGTGGTGGTATAGCCGTAGACTGTGAAGATGGTGACAGAAACCCAGATGGTGGAGTGGTGGAGTGGTAGTACCTGTAGACTGTGAAGGCGGTGACAGAAACCCAGAGGGTAGAGGGGTGGTAGCTGAAGATGGAGATGGTGACGAGACCGTAGCTGGAGAGAGAATTGTTGACGAGGGGGTAGCCGGGAGAAAAGGCGGGGTTGTTGTTGTTTGTTTGTTGTTTTTTTTTTAATGTATCACAATAGATGGAGGTCCTAGTTTCAAGGTTTCTGTCACAGACGATGTTTAGGAAAAGAGCAGCATTGTTTTATTTTTTTAATGGCACATAAATCAACTTAATTCAATATGCATGTGTGTGGAAGATAATGTTACTTTCAGATTACAGGTGTGGCATTTAGCTGACATTTCGCTGGATTTCACCTCAGATTTCTCTGGATTCGGCAATTAGTATCTCGTTATTGTCGGGCAGCTATCTATGAAGACAGGTAAGGGAGTTGCCTACATTGGTTTCCCTTTCATCCATCTCCCCTGCCCTTATCGTATTTTATGGACTTAGAAATTGTTGGTGGCCGTGGAAATTTTTCTTGACTGACAGAAATCGGAGGCGTTATTTCTCTACAGGGCTGTTAGTCATTAACACCTACACAGGCCTGTTTGAGTCATTAACATCGACACAGGGCTGTTTGAGTCATATTTAAATTTCATTAACAGCTACTCAGATTTCATTGACGGCTATGATTTATTAATAGCTACGCTTTAACTTATATATAAAGAAAATAACTATTCACAATTCACACAAATAAAAAACATAACTGAAACCATATAGATCTAATATATTCTCATATCAGGTTTAAATCGCAGCGAAATTGAATGTGGAAATGATATTGATCTCAAATTATAAATGGTAAATAGGTTTATATATGGAGTCCTCGGGTTACGCCGGTCCCGACCTACGCTGTTTCGTGAAATAAAAAATATTACGCGTCATTCCTTATTTTTTAAATTAAGTTTTACCTAAATTTTTGGGGTAAGGAATTGCTCTCTCTTTCTCTCTCTCTCTCTCTCTCTACTTCTCTGTCTTTCTCTCTCTCTCTGTCTCTCTCTCATTCACTCACTTTATTTTTAATTAAAAAAAAAAATATTTACTTAAATTCATGTAGTAAGGAGTTGTTTTCTTTTTAGCGCATTTTCGAGAAGTCGAATGCGCTATTGCACCCGTTTTGTCCGTCCGTCCGTCCGTCCGTCATCACCCTTGATCTCAGCATCCATAAGTCCTAGACCCATGAGGTATATATGTTTTTTGTATGTCCTGACCTGCCATTTGTGCATCAACACTCAGTTACTCGATCCGTTAAAAAACCCCGTTAAAACTACCAAAAAATATTTCGAATCGAGAGGTAACACTAGCGCAGGGAACGGCCGCCATTGCCGGAAGTCGAATACATAATCCTTCAGGCATTGAAGAGTGGTGCGAAAGGGTGCAAAAGAATTAGTTTTTTTTTTTAGTTGACGTCATTAGAATATGTGTAAAAGTTTAGAGAGTTTTACGTCATCATTTGTGGTGACTTGTAGTTAGATTAAAGAGAAAATAATTTTTTTTAAAATGTAAAGAAATGACTTTTAAATTATAAAAAATGTCAGGTATATTCATTACACAAGAAAATTCATAAAAATATGTCTAAAATCTAAACACAATTACTGATAACTACATAATTCTGATATCTAACATAAGTACTGATACATAATACGAAAATGCGCTAACACGTCCTGAATTCCAATAGGGACCAGGCTTAACATGATTTTTTCTTTTTTTCTTTGTTTCTTTTTAAATGTCATCAACTGTTACACTTTTACATCACTGCATGAAACAGTACTTTATAGAATTTTTAATATATTTTCTTTATTTACACTAAAATTCACGTTACGAAGTTTTATAGGAACGGATCAAGGTCGTAACTCAAGGAAACCCTGTTATAGATTTTTAAAAAATAATGTTTAATTATTCGTTGTTTATTAAATTATTGTTCTTGTTATAAATTACGTATTTTTTCTAATGTTAGTAAACATTTTTTAAAAAAAATAGAATTTTGAAAATAAAACAGTTTTAAGTATATGTCTACTCCCGTGAATGCAAAGAGTTGCTTCAGGCAGAGTGTGACGTCATGTATACTGGTAATATCAACCGTTTCAGTTTCTATCTCTTGATCTCTGCACGGTCCCCTGAGAGTCTCGGCAGTGTTTAAAGTATTTCATCGTATCCCACCACAACTGATCCGTCACCTCGGCATCATAGTAGTATAGCACTTCACTAAAACGGAAACATATATATTGTAGCTTAAAACTTTACACCAAACGCTCCTATGCCACCTTTCTTCCCATCAACAACATTCGGCCGAAGAATTCCATATGCTTTAAAGTTATATCCAGGATTAGTTTAAACAATCGGGCGCTATTCAAGGAAAAGAAATGTCGACATTGTAAATATTGGATTACTTTTTAATAATGTGCAGCAAAGTTTTCCTCAAATTAGTGTACGGTGAGATGACATGGCGTATGTTGGGGCGGTCCTACCCTGGATGACGATGACCAAATCTGCGTCACGGGATGACATTCGGTCACAAACTAACCACATTAATATGATAATAATTTTTGTTGTTCCGAGTCTGTAATTGTAACAGTGTTGAGTAGAAGTTAACGTACATGCATGTATCGATAACATATCTTAGTGAACAGCGCTAACATAAAGAATAAACGGAGCATTCGCTTTTATCAGAAATGAACGAAATGAATGGGAGAATTAACATTGTTCTTTTTGACACAAACATGTTAAACAATTTGCTATGTTTCTGGTGCTTATTCCTCTGTCTATACATTACATGCCCCACCTCCCCGGTCTACCCCAACATGAAGTCATCACGTCCACACAATCGATCAAACAAACAAACAAAACACGGTTAACAGTTGACTAACGCAAAAATGTGTGCCTCAGGCCATGGCAAATAACACAAGTAAAAGTCGATAATAAATACACATCGACGCCAATTTACAAGAACTCTTAGTATTATGTAAAGGGACAACTGCACGCTCCCTCATAGACTCATCGCATTCGAATAATAAACTTGAAGTCAGTATTAGCCCCAACGACAAATTCTCGTGACCATCTGTGTTTGAGAACCGTTGGTCTAGGTTTCACGGCGAGCGACCTTCACACTATCAACTCACCTCCAGGGAAAACCCGTTCAGTGACGACAACGGGTGGATCCGCTGGCTGTTTAGGCTGGACGCGATATCTGTAACCTTATGTGAAGGGGGAGGTCCGGCACCAGGCGGCGGACCGAAATAGCATTTTTGTCTTTAGGGTCAGGGGTCACTCTCTGCGTAGATTGTTGGGCTCCTCTGTGTTGGTGTGGATGGGCAGAGGTGCATTGTGAGGACAATCTTTTCTTTTCTTTTTTCCTGGTTCCATAAGTGAAAAGGAGAAGAAAGTGTTTGAGATTGAGAGAGCACACGAAAGGTTTACATGTAGATAGATTATAGATATAACATCTGTGATGTCTGAATGAGATAGCATGAAAATATCGTATACACCCCTAACTGAAAGGCCGAAAGCTACACCATCCCCCGACTGCTCGACATAGCACCCACGGTGCGCATACACCGGTGCGCATTAACACAAACAATTGAGCGGTTCAGGTTTTTAATTCCCATCTTTGTACAAGCCTCGCTATATCGTCACTGATTCCAAGTGTTCTGTCTGTTTCCCATCTGGTGTTAAATATGGTTGTTTTTTTCTCTTTACTTATCCTGCTCACATGTGGCAGCGGCGTCACTAGCGGGTTCCTGGGGAGGGGGGTTCCAAGACTTGTATTAATATGAATAATTATCTACAGGGATATCTCCTTAGGGGCCGCCCATAAAGTACGTCACACGCTATTTTGGACCGTTTTTAACTCCCTCCTTACCCCCTGTCACAAACTGTCATAAATCTCGGACCCCACCCCCTCCCCTAAAGTACGTCACACTTACGAACAATTTTTTTGTTTTGTTTTTAATTAACATAATAATTAAAATTTAATATAAAACACGATGACGTCAAAACTGGCCGGACCCCCTCCGCCTGTCACAAACTGTCACACTTTCTTAAACACCTCCCTCCATCCTGGAGCGTGACGTACTTTATGGACAGGGCACGGGTTCAAAACAGCGACTGTCAAAACAGCGACCGTCAAAACAGCGACTTCAAAACAGCGACTATGTCAAAACAGCGACCGTCATAATAGCGACTTCAAAACAACGACTGTATCAAAACAGCGACTGTATCAAAACAGCGACTGTATCAAAACAGCGACTTTACCGCAAAGTTATTCTGGTCCAACCGTAAACCTAACACAGTGGTTCTAAACTTTTTTTTACACATAGACCCCTTTTCATTGTGTGGTTTGAACACGACTGATATATGCAGTTAGTTTTCTCTCGTCAGTGATATGATGACGTGTGTATGTGGCTTGGTACTTCAGATTTAGTAAATCATCAACAGCCTGTTGTTTGCGAGCATGCATATATACCAGGTATCCTTGTAAACGTCCAGCTAAGCACACCCGATCCGATGTAATCGGACAATAAAAACGTCACGTGGTCAGATAAAGGTACGTAGATTCACTCTACCCCCAGTCATTTTATTTACATTTCCCATAAATCTCGCCAGCAAAGGTTGGCCTGTGGTCTTCGCTTAGTCTAGCCCTCGTAACATGTCCTGATGTAACATGGGCCAGCCTACGAACAGTGCCTGGTCTCGGTAGACTTCAATCGATCTCTCCACCCTGATCAAAGTGGCGATGTAATAGCATAATAAAAAATGCCACGTGGTCAGATAGTCTTTTGTAAAGGTACCTAACTTCATTCTACCTCTCATTCCATTATTTACCTTTCCCATAACATTCGCCACAACCTTAGGTATACATTACACTATAACATAAAGGTCAATCTTCCCTCCACTCCCATGCCAAACATAATTAGAAAGGACCACATTTATCATCGTAAAATCAAAATCAATTGATGAAATAAAAAAAAACAATTTGTTATTAAGGTGTTGACATGAATGGCGACCTCGCAGGCACTGAAACCACCACAAACCTGCGCCCTTTCATTCACTTCTGTTTCTTGTGTAGACCTACCTAGCATAAAAACTGAATTGTAATAAGATGTACATAATACATTAAATAGTTACTAACACGCATAGCGGACAATATCGTTCAAGCCGCTGGGCCCGTATGACCTGACACTGTGTATGCCCTCTTTAAAACACCAACATTTATTTATACACACCCCCATTTGATTGTATTTAATTTTATATTGTCCCTTCTCTACAAAAAACCTGGATTATCACAAGCAAAAGAAAAAAGTCGCTGTTTTGATACAGTCGCTATTTTGATACAGTCGCTGTTTTGATGCAGTCGCTATTTTGACCGTCACTGTTTTGACCGTCGCTGTTTTGACACAGTCGCTGTTTTGAAGTCGCTGTTTTGACGGTCGCTGTTTTGACAGTCGCTGTTTTGCCCGGATGCGTATGGACAGCACCCTACCCCCTCTCTCTGTCCACTATAAAATTAAGATGAATCCTTTCTCTTTTTACCGAGACGTTTGTCTCCATAAATTACATGAATAGGTAGCGTAGTGGCTCACTAATACCAGTTGTACTTGGTATCATCAAATAGTACCTTCCGACATTAGAGAATTTGTGGGATGTACAGAAATGAACGATTAAACTAAGATACATAATGTTGTGTACGTTTTTTAAGCTTGTGAGTGTTATGTCATTTTTGACAAGTTATTGCATGTGATTGTTGAAGTGCGCTATATAGAACTGTACACAATAAATACATTACAATTTACAAATAAAACACTTATTTTCATTATACATGTTTTTTCCTTAAAAATTTTGGTCTACGTTATTTGGTTATTTTGTTATTTCACAGAGGTTGTTGCCTTCCTCTTCGTCGTGACCTTATGAAGTTGACCCTAAGATTAATTGACCCTCGGATAATTATAGCATATGAGCGTCCATCCTCACGCCCTCACGACCACTGACCGCTACAGCGTACAGTTGTAAGCTGTAACAAGATGTTTGCCTGGTCCATCTTGAGGTGACACAAAGTGGAAAAACCATTGCAACGTGCTGGCAACACGTCCCACTAAACAAAACATTTCCTTTTATAGGACATACATACTTCTGAGGAAAATGGCCAAAAAAATTACCATCAAGGCTAGGGAGAATCTTGGCTGAAGGCCTTAAGGCCCAAACGGAAAAATAAGAATTATATTCTATATTCCCTTTAAGCTGCGCGGTTGCGCATGAATCTGAACGACGCCGCACAGTGGTTTAGATTTACCGTGCAGCAAATTTTGAGAAGGATAGTAAACATCTGCGATTGAGTGGTGTAAAAAAAAAATCACAAAATGTGGAAATGCACATGAGTTTTTTTTTTATTTTGCACACGGACCGTCGATTCTTAGACGGAGCACTGATTCTATTTCACTCTTCCTTCTTGGTCTCCAGCGTATGACGTCACTTATTTGGTTTTGGCCGGGTAACTAGAGGTACACAACAAGTCGAATGACGTCATTAAAAATATTTTGTGTGACTTTCTGTTTTTATTTTACATAATTATTTTTTTTTTTTAAACGCTGGTCTATTCGCAAGTCTTTTATGCATCAAAATATCAACTGTGCTCATCTAGCTCAATAGAGATAGATCTATATTCCATTCTCTTTTCGAGACGAATTTATTCACCAATATTCCATCAAATTATGTTCCCAATCGAACATAATCCACTCAGACATAGATCTATCTCTTTATCCACAACTCATTTGGTCTGTTATTTTGCCTTATGTTGCAAACTCTAAATCTATAATATAATGTTTTCTTTTTATCTACCGTTTAAAAAAAAATAAAAAAATTAAAGCATAGTTGTCTACCTTGTCTTACTCCGTATCTTTATCTGCCTGTTTACGTCATCTTTAACAATCTGTTTCTCTGTGCTGTCTCTTCCACTTATTTCAAACATCGCTTGCCCTTTTCTTCCACAACTTTTAAAATTATTATTTCAATAAATTCGGGTCTTGTGCATTTTAGCTTATCATTCCAGACATTATATTTTGTTCATATAAGAAACAGTTAATAAAGTTATAAATGTCTAACAGCATACAGGGCGTGCCGTTTACATACTATTGTTCCGTTGACTAATCTTGTAATTAAGAAGATTGCTGAGACGGCCGGTCAATTAATAAGAGTACTGCACGACTCATGTCCAACCTTTGAACCAATGGAAACAAAACGGGTGATTACAGGAACTTTAACCACAACAAAAGTTAACATTAATAATTAATGTTTAAACAATAACCTTCGCTTTCATTGAATTATATCGACTTATATGAGTGTCAACATTCAATCTACAAAATATTAAAATAAAAACCTTAATATAATTGGACATAATAATTTGTTTATTTAGAGCACGAAATAATTTTATTTACTTATTTATAAATCTTACCTTATTAAAACTAAAGAAGTGTAGGGAAAATTATTTCTACTATTACTATGTTTGTCACCATTGATAAATTTTATAAACAAAGAAGTAGGAAATCTTTACAAAAATGTATTTTAAAAGAAACTTTTATATATAATTAAAATTTACAAGACGACTACACAGCAGACTGTTGAAAACAAGTTACAAGGGGCTAATAGTAACTTTGTGGAAAACAGTCATTTGAAAGAAGCAGCAAGACGGCTAAAGTAATCGATATGACTCTATAAGCGATATGTCTGTAAAATCGACTTGGCTCTGTAACTGGAACTGATGGACGGTTTACGACTTTAGAAACAAAGATCATTTTAAAAAAGATCTAGACTTTTGAGATCAAATGGTTATATGCTAGAGTCTTGATAATACTTTCGATTAAAAACTGATAAAATGATATTTTCAAAGACTTTCAAATTGAATCAAATTAAATCATCTTTTCTTCATAAACACAAAAAATACCGCATTTTAACACACCCTGAACATAAAATAAATTTGAAATCATACTGATAAAAATATTTTTTAAACGAAAAACTAGCTTAGAAGTGAGAGACTGATGCTCAAGATAGAGACGTGGATCACGTGTAAGTTGAAAATAAGGGAATCCCACAACATGATAAGGGTCGTCCATAAATGACGCCACCCTGGCCCACCCTACCCCCCACTCGTCGTCATAAAAAGTGAGACCTCTTCTAAATACGTTAAAAAGCTTCCCCCACCTCCCTCGGTAAAAGCCCAATCACTTTTTTGTCACTTAAGTATGTATTTAGTGTAAGACTGCACTCTAATATCGTAACACGGTGAATCCACGTAAAACATCATTAAATAAATTGTGTGCAATCAAATAATTAAGTTGAACTTTTATTTAAAGTTGCGCATTTGATGTGACGTCACATGTCTTAAGCACCCCCTCCCCCTTGTCACATATTGTCACAAATGTGTGACCTCTCCCATCTAGAAGCGTGACGTCATTAATGGACGGTCCCTTACATTTATTTCCATCAACACGAAATTATCAAACGTAAATCAAATGTACCAAAAAGGTAATTTTATTAGCATTAAAAAACGTCCAATGTTTTAAACTTAAACCAATGAACAGAGTCGTGTAATATGTCAGTTATATTTAGCAAGAATTTTCATCAAAATAGCCAGCAGCTTATGTAAGTTTGATTATAGGTTTTGAAAAAAAAAATGTTTATAATGATACAGTATGAAAATTTGGTGTAGATACCTACAGCTTTATTGTTGTATATGAATGACGGTGTATGGCTATATATGTGAATGACGCTATATTGCTATATGAGAATGCAGTTATATTGCTGTATCTGATTGACGTTATATTGGAGTATGGGATTGACGTTATATTGGTGCATGGGATTGACGTTATATTGCTGTACCTGAATGCCGTTATATTAGTGTATGGGATTGACGTTATATTGGTGTATGGGATTGACGTTATATTGCTGATCCTGAATGCCGTTATATTGCTGTACCTAATTGACGTTATATTGCTGTACCTAATTGACGTTATATTGCTGTACCTGATTGACGTTATATTGCTGTACCTGATTGACGTTATATTGCTGTACCTGAATGCCGTTATATTAGTGTATCTGATTGACGTTATATTGGTGTATGGGATTGACGTTATATTGGTGTACCTGATTGACGTTATATTGCTGTACCTAATTGACGTTATATTGCTGTACCTAATTGACGTTATATTGCTGTACCTGATTGACGTTATATTGCTGTACCTGATTGACGTTATATTGGTGTATGTGATTGACGTTACATTGGTGTATTGGTTGACGTTATATTGCTGTACCTGATTGACGTTATATTGATGTATCTGATTGACGTTATATTGGTGTATGGGATTGACGTTATATTGCTGTACCTGATTGACGTTATATTGCTGTACCTAATTGACGTTATATTGCTGTACCTAATTGACGTTATATTGCTGTACCTGATTGACGTTATATTGCTGTACCTGATTGACGTTATATTGGTGTATGTGATTGACGTTATATTGGTGTATTGGTTGACGTTATATTTGATGTATGTGATTGACGTTATATTGGTGTATGTGATTGACGTTATACTGTATTATGTGATTGTCGTTATATTGCTGTATGTGAATGACGTTATATTGGTGTATGTGTTTGACGCTGTATAGCTGTATGAAAATGACAGTGAATTGCTACATGTTATTCCTAAATTTCGTGATTGTAAGTTTTTAAGTGAAATGAATAAATAAATAATTACTTGTTTAAACGTCCAATAAAAAGTAAATAAATAAAGATTGCCAATGTGTATCAAGTCTCATGGCTCAATGTTTTTTTTTCCTCCAATACACACAGCTGAATGACTTACAGAAACCTCATCTAAAAAGCCACTCCCAGACCCTAAAAATATAACAATAATAAGTAACATGGACACTAATATAAAAATAAATAAACCCCCTTCTTCCCCCTCTCCCTCACGTGAAAACCAACAAACCAAATAGTTGTGCGCTGGAATGTTTTATTTACCAAAGTGCGGGACACATCACTTGCTGACTTGCTGTCAAGATCTAGTGAGTCGTGTTCGGGGCCATCTCAGAATTTGAGTGGGTGGAAATAGGCGTCAGGAAGCAAAGGGAGCGAACACCGGGACTGCTCACGAAATATTGCGTCGCGTCTCCCACGAACGGCGGCTTATCAATAGCCGTAACGTAAACCTTCTCACAAATAGGCTCTCTGTGAGTGTGTGTGTGCACGTCAAGTGTGGGTCCCGTCTAATTCTACGGGGGATAAAACCTATCCGATTGGAATAAAGTTGCTTCCCTTGGCTGTGGTGAATTCAAAGTGCTTTTCTTATTTTTCCGAAGTTAGTCTTTGAAATTTTAACAAAACCGCGATACTATTACTATTACAGGTGAACTTTTTTCAGTTAATTTTTAAAAATAAAATATAGTTACTTGACTACCCATCGTTCTAAAATATTTTAAATTTATAACGACCACGTGACATTTAAATTTGGTCTTTTTGAGCTTTCGCCCTGCTCCATCTCGCTGTAAAAATACTTGTTACCATGACAACAATGATACACGTCAACAAGCTTTTGTAATAATATTTGTGTCGTTTCTGAGGCTTGATCGGCCAGAAATTTAATTATTCTGACATTTATTGGAATACAAATCTATCTGTTTATAATTATCGAACAAGGTTTGTACTAATGAAAATGTTTTATTTGAGATCATATTATTTAAATGTATATTACTTATTTAAAAGCTGATTGATTAGATTTGTCCTATAAATCCATTTATTTTCTGGTCCATGTCCAAATTTTGTCACCAGTTCTTCTTGCGTTTTGCAGTGCTGGCGATTCTCTAAGACGTCTTTAGAATGTCTACCCGCACGTCGCCTTTTTCTTCTTCACACGACCCTCCTCTTTACACGACTGATTTCAGAGATCACAGCGACGTAAAGCTGTATTCAGTTGACAGAAAATTTCTGCATCTATTCATCAGAGCTGTAAAAAAAATGTTTTATTGTGGCAGAGATTGTGGGATAACTCGCGACGCTCGGAGTTCAACCGTCTCGGGAGTCGGGAGTGGTTATCGGGAATTGTCACATCGCTGGGAATGTTATGCTCCGCCAGATAACACCGTGAAGGGTTTATGCCGAAGTGATCAGTGATAGATTTGGGTGAACTCTTCACAGACCAGGCTGCCGGTAATAATAACACATATTACACAAATTACACATATTACATAGCAGTTGTCTGTCAAAGTTATCAGAAAATAAAGAATTCAAATAAAATTATTCATATATGTAGTTGAATAAATTACATTTTAGTTTTAGTATATTTTTAAAGTATTTTTTTTAAATTAAAAAAAAATAAAAAAATAAACGGTTTATATTAGAAAATAGTTGCTTCTTTGCTGTCATGGGACTTCTTTTTTTTTTGTTAATGCCATTTTCCACGCGTGTGATGTCGATTTTTCTGTCGTCACGAGTTTATTAGCCTACCGGTTGAAAAGACATTGATGGACATTAATCAGTGTTATAATTTCCTATGCATAAGTGTAAACAATTAAAAAGTAAGATTTACCCCATTTCTTATTGTTTTTTTTCTCAATAATCAATTTACAGCGGGATTTCCCCAACAATGGCTATAGCCTACAAGCCCTAAAGATGACATCTTTCTTGAGATTTATCCAAATACATTTTTACAAAATAATCGGTAATAATTTTTTTTAAAAATAAATAAATAAATAATTTTAAAAAAATGATAATTAAAACTACTTAGCCCAATGACAGAACGAAAAAGGTTGAAATTTGAATTTTCTATTGTTAAAATATAGCAACATTTTATTGAAGAAAATAAGTGAAATAATAAATATAAGTTATAACATGACCTAATGCCGATACTTTAATAGACTTGATGTTATTGGCTTATCCAAAAGTGCCGAGAGAAAGAGAGTGAGTGAGAGATAGAGAGGGAGAGAGAGAAAGAGAGTGGGAGAGGGAGAGAGAGGGAGAGAGAGTGAGAGAGGGAGAGAGATAGAGAGGGAGAGAGAGAAAGAGAGTGGGAGAGAGAGCGGAAGAGAGAGTGTGAGAGAAGGAGAGAAAGAGAGTGGGAGAGAGAGGGAGAGAGTGAGAGGGAGGGAGAGAAAGAGAGTGGGAGAGAGAGAGAGGGAGTGAGAGAGAGGGAGAGAGAGTGGGAGAGAGAGAGGGAGAGAGAGAGAGGAGTAGTGACAAAGCACCAGTTTTACGTTTCAACTTGTCTTGTTTGACAATGGACGCCATGCAGCAAGCAGCTCTAAAAAATTCAATGTTTATAATAAAGGCGGTATTTGATGTTGGGGCTGTTGAACACATGCTTTCCAAATTGCTACAAATTTATGTGGGATGTTGGGGTAGGAGAATGTGGGAATCTTCTGTACTGATTAAATTAGCCGACATAATTCTTATCTTATTCAATCATCTCTTCTTACATAACACGACAGGGCACAGACAGAAGCAATGGCAGAATGATTTGAGAGAATTTTCTTCGTTTTTTTTTAAAAGGAGAACCTTCTGTTATGAATGTTACAAAGCAATTTCACACGTAGTTTAAATGATTTATTTCGTTTCTGCGTTTTTCTTATTTTAAATTTTATTTTAAACAATTATAATGACTAGATTTGTCTGCATTGCTCAACGGGTCTCATTTTATGACATTTTATGGGTCTCATTTAAGCGCCAACGCCGTCTATAAATGTATAACAGCAGCATGTATTTTTGTAAACTGGTATACGGATTTTAAAAAATGTGTGGTGGAGGGATGCGGAATTAAATAATTAAATGAGAAATATTGATAAAATTTAATTTCTATGTGTTTTAATTTTTAAAAATTTAATATTAAAAATTATTTTATTTATAATGTCCATCTAAAAATAGATTAGCATTTCCTACAGTTCCACATTAGCTGAGTTTCGCTAGATGTCCTGCACAAACATGGGGTTGTCTGCCGTCACAAACATGGGGTTGTCTGCCGTCACAAACATGGGGTTGTCTGCCGTCTCAAACATCGGGTTGTCTGCCGTCTCAAACATCGGGTTGTCTGCCGTCTCAAACATCGGGTTGTCTGC